>JAODVQ020112132.1:0-39420 GCA_025400075.2 Phenganax stokvisi
TGCCAGATTTCTTCTTCGCGCGAACAAATTCGCGTAGTGGAGAACGGGCTTAAAGCGATGATTTTATTCGACGCTTGCTGTAGCCTACGCAAGCTGGAATTATCTCCCGTTGAAAAAGTAATGAAGTCTCACCTCACCTGCCAACGTGCGTCATTTCCATCCTAAAAAACAAACAAAACCAAAGACGAATGAGAAATCGAAGAATAGCATCACTTTAACTAACTAATAAATGCTTTAAAACGACAAACCATTCTTCAGTATGATTGGCTGTTTGAATGGAATTAGGCAACCGTACGCATTCACGTGGAAAAGGGATACACTTATAATGACCCTAAAAGTACACATGAATACACACACACCGCTGTACTTACCCATCATTTTTGTCAAATCCCTCTTCAAATCTCATTCTTCTGTAATGCTTAGCGAGTTTAATACACAGAATGATGGCAGGAATATAAAAGAGCAAACAGAAACCAATGGAAAACCAGTAACCATTCTGTAAAGAAAGCAACAGAAAGACACTTGTCACAGCAAGTATAATGTTCTTGCTTATCGGCAATGACTCATTAGTTTTATTGCCGGCAATCAGTGATAAGTGAAAACTTTTGTCCTCTTAGTTGAAATTAAGTTCATGTTGACTATCAAAACATGAAAACCAAAATCCATGCCTGGTTTCCATATATGGTCGCAACTCTCGTAGACAAAGCCGAGTCACGGAGTCACGCCAAAACATTTTATCTTCCTGGCAGTAAATCTCTTAGAAACCCTACCTATATTGTCTACTGAAAAATCGCTTTCCTAATAAGTATTTTGAAATTGTTCTGTCTCCGCTGTTTTAAAAGATCGTCACTCTATGTTCAAAACAGTTACAATAACACAGAAACCAAGTTTTAATAAGGTGTTGTATATCAGGTTGCCTTATCAAGGATATTTTTCTGTGACTGACATAGCATAACCATACAAATAATACACAAAGAATGCGAGCTCCCAAAGCTCGCTTCAGTCAAAACTTGTTCCAATAAAATGGCTGATTCAACAGGGCATTTTTACTCGGTCCAGACTCTTACAAAGAAGAATTTCGGGCGATTTAGGGACTTTTGCACAAGGAGCGAGGCTTTTGGGTTTTGTGTGAACATGTTCGATGTGTTTTTTGTAAATTGTAAATCGGTTGACGAAAGTTACGTTTATTCAAAATGGCGCGCGTTCAAAGGGGCACGCACGGTGAGAGTTGAGACATGATTCCTCATCAACACGCATTCTACAGTATGTCTACTATTTCTAACAGCATTCACTGACCACAGTGAGAGGCAAGACCTGCCACTGCCAAGAAAATAGTCCAGCTAATTAAATAGTTGTTCACTTACAAATGGGTACACGGTATCACGACACAGTAGGTTGACTCCAGCATCATATATATCAGTGAGAATCTTGCAGTGACCAATATCTTCTTCAACCTACAAAACGTCATTATACACAGATAAGCGTTCGCAGCCATCTCCTAAGCGATGTCATTTAGTTCAACTGGATCTATCCAGCGTTTTTGGCCCGCCATTTGAATATTTGAATGGAGTTCTCAAAAATCTTCTCGAGTAGCATCACTCAAGTGTCGGTAGGTCACAGAAACCTCATTAGTGGCTGCGATTTTTCTCTTCTTAGTGCATGTGATCGAGTAGGTTGACTGATAAGTGCATTAGCAAAATTTTTGGACCCAAGTATATTCATCAGTTTTCTACCTATCACATCGTCTAACACGAAAAAAATCGCATCAAAAACCGCCTGTATAAATAGGCATTAAAACACTAACCGCAGTCGCCGCCCAAGATGAAGCGTTAACAATGTAACCCAAAATTTGATTTTTAAATATGTTCACAGCCTATGAAAGATGAAACCCAATTTACAATGTGGAAACAGATCATTAAAATGAAAACATGGAACTCCTCTTAAGGCTTCCTAAGTCAGACTGCTCTCTGGTTCTTTTTTACGCGTCTTGGCTTCCTAAATCGCTAGTCCACTGAGCTATATTGTATCATATAGTACAACCAGCTAAAATACAGCTCAACCAAGCAGCGACGTAATGACGCCATGAAAATGCGTGCAAAGAGCAATATCAACAGCACAAGGCAATGTCATTTGCAAATTTGAGTATAAAATGAGAGTTGATATTTTGACTTACCTTCGTAACAGCAAAGTTCACGTTTTCTTTATAGTTTTTCTCAGCTTCCTCAGCCAGGGCCAGCGTCTCGTTTGCACGTTTCTAAAACAAAAGTAACTATTGATATATAGTGCAGTTTAACGAACACCAGCTTCGGGTTAGGGCAAGGTTACGTTAGGATTGCGGGCGGAGCGCTGTTAATCTAATATTCTTTTTCGACGGTCAGCGGTATAAGGTGTCCGCTAAACTGCACTAGCCCTTACTCTGGATACATAAAGGTCGATTTGGAGCAAATCAAGCGTTCCTGACGGGACTACGAAGTGAATCAAAGGAATACCGAAATGTTTCCTCCAACATCGTTCAATTCTCTGACGTCTTTATCTAATTTATCCTGTAAAGAAAAAGTACCTCGTTAAAAACATCGCCCACTTATGATGCATTGAAAAACTTGACTCACAGAAAGAGTTTTCATCGAATTAGCTTCAGCCTGAATTTTCCCCACGCGAATAGATATTGCCACTAAAGCACCCTAAAAGATGAAACTCGTCCTATTAAAACCATCACGGAGAATGTAGTCTACCTTGCAAACTATTCTCAGAACAGCCAAACAGCAAATGGAAAACATATTGATATATGAGCAATATATCTTTTCTTACAACTCCAGAACCGTTCAAGCTCGTTTGAAGCTCATCAATTTCAGCATTGTTGACAACATCTTGGGTTGTCTATATATGTAAAAAAAAATTTCACGAATCAACATATTACAATAAAGGGACATGCAATGTTCTTGCCATATCATGGCCAACGTCATGACAGATGACGTTATCAATGCTATGTCACTATCGTTGCACCATTACTGTGACGTCATGATTGATGATATCATATACTCTGACAAATGCTGACGTCTTTACCGTCACGTCATTATCGATCACGTTAACGCTATAATTGTTACGCTTAACATACCACGTTTAAAAACTCCTCAAACCCAATATTGTTCACGCCCGAATTCCGCAGTTCTTCCAAACCATTCTTTGTGTCGTTATTTAGAATGTCTTGACCTTGAAGTGGAATGTCGAAGGCTTCCAAGTCCTTATCGATACCACCAAGTTTCTGTTGAAGAAACAAAATGGGAATTTCCTCTGTCGTTCACTACAAAGAATTGTATCTAGACTACTTTTATAACACGACATATTTATAACACATCGCGTTTTTTTTGTAAGTATTATACGACATGTAGCTATGGATCTTCTTACATCTTTTACACCAAACTTTTCCGTCAAGTTCCATTTTTGGTATCCTTGAATTGCTTGGAAGATAGCCTCATTTCTTCTGCACGACCTACAGAGAAAACAAAGAAGACTTTAAAAATGTGGCGTGTTGAGTATTTTTGCATCCTTTGGTTTCATGGCGGCGCATTGGCAGAGTAGTTAGGGCACTCTCCTTTCACTTCTGAGGTCACAGGTTCGAATCTCAGTGAGGAATCATCTCAGTGTGACTGGAACCCAGTCTTCATACGATAAGAGTAAACTCAACGCACTGCCGAAAGTCGTGGGTTTTCTCCGGGTACTCCGGCTTCCTCCCACACGGAGAGCTGACAGGGTGGATTAGGGAAGAGCCTTGCAGGGGGCTCTTGTCCCGTTTGCACTACCACCACGTGGACTGCTTCCATAATATTCGATAAAAGAACTTAAACAACTTACGAAAGTATATCCTCTATGGTTAGTTTTAGTGAACCGTTATCATAAATTTCCTTGCCCAATAGATAATCTCCATCCCAATACTTCGGATTATCAAGAAACTATAAAACACAACAAAGATTCAGTGTCTGCAATATGAAGAAAAACATTATGAGCGGTTAGATTAATGTCGTATTGAAACAAGTAGATCGTTTCCATACATCTTTGAACAGTTTTTCTTCTCTCACACTGTAACATGCCTTCTCAAAGTTAGCACCCAAAATGAAACAGATGGAGCAAAACAACATGAGAAAAAACACGAAAATAAACATAAAACCAGAGGCTCTGAAAAAAAAATTAGACAATTGGACGTGTCACTTTGACTTCGACTCAAGCATAGAAATGATTGACGGGGACTTCAAAAAGTGCATATCAAATAGGAGCAGCTGCGAGAAAAGCAATGGACAACTTGCATTATAGCCTAAATTTTAAATTAGACAAAAACCATCGAATTTGTCACCACAGTTCGAAATAGCACCTTGAATATAGTAAAAATTGCAAGGTTGGTTGCAAAGTGTTAAGTATGTAAAAACTATACTGTAGCTTTCCAATCTTTGCCAGTTTGTATATTTTTGCACTACATGCAAATTGCTACAATTGTTACAATTTGCAGCTCAAAAATGGTAGCAACTTTCGAATGCAATGCAAAACTAAACAAAATTTACAAACTTCGCAGGACTATATTCTCCACATTCTACAACATTTGGCGACCACACTTTGCAGTCAGACTGGAGTTGAGAAGGACTGATGGATTTCCTGGAATCAAACTTTAGTCTATAAGGCAACTTGTCCACTGTTTGCCAAGAGTCTGCCGGTATTTGAATAGCTCCCTGAATGCGAAAACTTACGCCATTAGACAGTTTCCGCCCAGGTTTGAAATAGCTCCTCGTTCAGTAGGGCCATCATTCTTGTCGTGTCCACATATACCACAGAGCAGACCCACAGCCATCAAAACAACAGGTAATAGAATTAAGCACGTGATTCCAACACCAGCATAGTATCTGTAAAGTTTGAAGTATTGAGATACAACATGTGTGTTTCTGCTGTGGTACAAAAATGGAATATACAAACCTGTACTTGTCATAAGGTTTAATATCATCCTCATAAGCATCTTCAATATCTTTAACCCAACCATCAGTTCTATGCAGCACATCCTAAAAGTTCAAAAGTGGTGCAAAACGTAAACAAAAATCTATGAAATACAAATAAAGCTGTTATTCGAATAGATCAAGATTTTTTCCTTTTCTTTGTATTCGCACATTTAAAGAAAAGTTCAGTGACAATTTTCTGCTTTTTCATCTGTACTTCTATAGATAAATGTAGAAGATTCATTATTGGACCAATGAAGCATTACCAACCTTGTTCACTTTATCCACAATATCCCTTTCAATTTCATTCACAAATGTGCTATTTGCATCTGCTATATTCACTTTAATGTCTGTGGAACAATATAGCATATTTATAAAGTAAGCCATTAAGAATTGCAATAGTTGACTAGTAAAATAATTTGGCATAAGACAGAAAATCAGGCTAAATAGCTCATATTGTGTTTAAACAGCAAAGAAATGCACAGTGAATGCATATTGACACTGTAATAATATCAAAATGGTTAACAAACAGCAAACTGTAGGTGACAGATATTTTTATTATCCCCTTACACACATACCAGTAGTAGCAGAGTTAGTTTCCTGAGCAATTGTTTCATTGATAGAGTCAAATTCTTTAAGACCCTAAATTAGTAAATAGACAAGAAAATTATACAGATATAGTACAATGGTATAATATTTATTAAAATGTGCTGCGATAAGTTTCCAGGATTATATCCAAACCAGTGATGCTAATCTTGTTTTATCAATTGCAAACCAACCTCTTCTGCATTTCCTGCCAAATTATTCTTATTGATGTCAGCAATGTTATTCAATTCAGTTGTAACACTTGGTAATGTAGAGAAGTTTGCTACAGTGCCCAGTGCAGCAGAATAATTTAACCCTAAACATTCGGGGTAAAACGGACATTGGGTGTCTAACTCTGTAATGACATCACTAAGATTGTTTTGCAATGTGATAAATCTTGTCTGCAATTCATTGGAAGTGCTGTTGATTCTTCTCAATAAATCTTCCATCTTTTCTGTCTCTAAACAATTCAAAGATGATCCCCATATTGTAATCTCACTCATAACTAATAGCCAGTTCCCCTTTTTGGTTATTCTAATTACAACTACCATGGTGCTTCAAGTGTGCTTTGTTTGTTTTGTCATTACACATTCAAAAAGCATTTTAGTAGGTGTATTCAGAATACAATTTAAAGGGAATGGACAAATGACAATAAATTTTTCGTAATTTCAACAACTAACTATGTAGACTTTTACTACATTGTTTCATGTACACTAACCGTCAGCTAGTTTGATCACACTATTGAGTGGATCTCGTACACTTTCTGCCAAACTAGATTTTACTTCAGTAGCAATACTGTTAGGAAGGTTTAAAACGTCGTTTAAAACAATTTCAAGAACATCTATCACATTGTTGATTACTTCCTCTGTCACAATCTGAAAACATGATGCATATTAACTGCTGTTGTTCTCACTTGAAATGGTGAACACATGAACATTTTCCACGCAACTGAGTAACAATGAACTCAAAAAAATACATCATTCGCCACACCATTTTGCTCAAAACATAACTGAGTCATCCAATGCATCCGAGTGATTACATATTTTACTCTAATGCCAGATTATTTTAGTCTGAATGATGAGTCTCTTATCATGCAGCTTAATTGATTAGCATTTCTAGCAATAATAATACTGCCTGATACATTGAAATTCTACCTACATCAAGAGTTTCATTAAAATATTTCTCAGCTTCACGAACAATAGTTACTGGCGTTGTTTTGTAGCTGTCTACTGTGTCTGTGATACGATCATTGGAGACAAATGCCATAAGACAGCCAGTACTAAAAGGGAATAGTTGCAATTGGTACAACAGTTCTACTAAATCTACCTTTCTAACTTGAAATAATGATACTACATTTCCACCTGACAGTTCTACTAGTAGGCAATAAGATAAGGCACATGTACTTACAACATTAGTAAAGTTATAATGCTTAATGACACTGCAAATATAGCACGTTTAAGATCATTTTTACTGCTTGGTTTCTGAGACATTTCACCGCCACAGTTTCCACAGCAACGACAGCAACAGAAGCAAATTCCAACTATGGGTACAATGAGAGCAAATAGAACGCCAATTGCAAAGACAACCAGGAATGGAAGCTCCCATCCTTTGAGAAACTACAAAGAAATATACCATTCAGCATAAGACAGTCACTTCTAGATTTTATCTAGCATAATAAACTAGATTGATTATTGCTTTAACCCAGCCATGGCTACTGTTTGCTTGCAAATGAATAAAAAGG
Organism: Phenganax stokvisi; assembly: GCA_025400075.2. NCBI lineage: Eukaryota > Metazoa > Cnidaria > Anthozoa > Malacalcyonacea > Clavulariidae > Phenganax > Phenganax stokvisi. Next base: position 7,303 of record JAODVQ020112132.1, read on the forward strand.
CTCTTTCATAATATTTTGAGCACAACTCTGGTATCAACATTCTACATGCACTGGTACACAAATTGTTTTCACAAGCACAAACACAAGAGCCAGAAAGTCAGCTTCACAATCTTAGTAACAAAACATTCATACATAGAGCAGGAGTTAATGCACAAGAACAAACCTCTTCTGCCTCAAAATCCCCATCTTTTGCTTTCTTGATATCATCTGAAATAAGTTAAAACAAATTATTTAAACCCACTATAAAGAAACAGTTTCCCATCAATGGCAAATTGAACACAACCAATTTCATTTAACATTACTGCAAAACAATGATGGCAATGGATTTAGCCTGTATACAGTCTGTATACCTGTGTACAGGAATTATATTCTGCGAAGGCTACCATGGTTGGGATAGATAGTAATTACGCATCTATAATTACAGTATTCTGCTGTCACACAATTACAAATCAACTGCTAATCCCCCCAACAAGTTGTTGCCAAGAAACTCATAATTTGCCAGCATTGTACACAAACTCCCTAACTGTCGAAAATAATTAATTCTTTTATGATAAATGATCCTGAAATACACTTCTTTCTGGTAGCACTGCAGCTTCCTACTAAAACCACACTACCAGTACACTGTACTGTGCAAACTCTAATGAAAGTGAACTTTGACTTTTTTCATTCATTGTCCAAAACTTTTTTTGCCTCATAATGTCTAAGCATACAACAGCTTGGAGTAGCAGGTGTATGGTAGTGGAAAGAATACATCGTTCTTGAGAATACAAAAATATAAACTAGCACTTGTTTTGAGTTTATGGCAAATGTACGCCGAGAATCGTCAAACAAACACACACACAGACATTATCCGCCTAAATATTATTACACAAGATAGGATGCGATACAAGACAAGGAAATGATGTCAGCCTAAGTCTTTTAAGCGCATGTGAAGTATTTTCATTCATGTCCCAAGATCGGCTTTCATTCGTAAATGTAGCCGTTTTATTTCGTCTAGCACTCAGCTTGAGCAAGAACCTAAGTTAGGCAACTCCGCTAACTGAACAGCAAATTATTCAACAGTTTGTATGTAAGATAATGAACGGCGAAATAGTTTGAGACATACGCAAAAAGATGAATTGCACGAATATTTATCAACATACCATAGGGTAGATCATCTTTTTGTACCGTGTGAACAAAGGATCTAGCAACATCATACCATGGTTCTAAGCCTTTGCCATCAAAATCCGCGGAAAGATCTGAGGAGATATCAACTTTTCTTACAGGAGGAAACTTCAATGTGCCATCGGAAAATTTTGTTATTTTACCGCTCCTAGCATTACAAAGACGAGTTGCATAGCACAACAAAGCCAAAGCTAGAATGTAGAGTTTCGCCATAAAGCGAAAGAATAGGACCGTTTCGAGGCTCTTAGGGAGAATAAACAGATACAAGGTTCGTAAAATAACAGCTTCCTATGAAACCCGACGAGCCAAAGGTGTAGAATGTCTCATGATGAAGTGTTCAGGGTCCTTCTTCCTGGAGATATTACTCCGTGAATATTTAATATCTCATTACTATGGTAACGTAGAAATAACAAAACAACGTTACTTTTCCTGCCATTTCAGAGCCATATAGGTAGTTTAACTTTTGTTGATACAATTTACAATATATTTCAGCACTATGCACTATCTTTGTGTTGAAGATAAATCTTAAGTTGTATTTAGTCAAAAATACATCCATGAGCTTAGCTTGAGTGTCGAAACCTACTTAGCATTTTTGCCTCATCATTTACTAATACGTGGGTGGCATTTAAGTTCCATGAAAAGCCATTTGGCATTGTACAGCCACTAGAGGAACAAAGGCAAGGTGCTCAATAAATTTGCTCTATTCTTTTTATACCAGGAAAGCAGCGTAGGAAGCAGGAAGGCGTATTTCCACCGATGGTTGCCTAGTTTGCGCAACACGCACACTTGTCACCACAGGTACCACGTGAGTTTGAAACCCGAATTCACTGATCGTTTTAAGTGCACAAGTTTCGAAGCACGTACGTGACCCAGGCTTCAATCAAATTGTGTCCAACAACAAGCTACTAATCTAAGACTGAGGCGATGTTTTTGCTGGAATGAGCGGAACAGAAAAAACCCAAAGCCGACCCAAACTCTGCAGCTTTATACTGTAGCAGAGAATAAAGCATTATACATCCAAAAAACATTCAGGTTCTCGGAAACAGCTCATGCTTATCAGTGGCAACAAATTGTTTTTCAAAGCAAAAACAACGTAATACCAGTCAATGAAAATAGAGAATGTTAGTTGGGTCAACAATCACTGAACAATTACAAGGCAGTTGTATACACACGATTGACACGACACGACTTAGATCATTCTGACTGGCTACGTAGACTCGGCAGTTTGTAAACACCCTGGAATTACGAGCGGCATTCTACGTTTCCCCTTTCTCAACCTTAGATTTAACCATTGATCTTTATTCGGAATCAATTGGTTATTTAGTACATCTACTTCACCATCATAACTCGAAGTACCAGACAACACAGAACTGCCGCTGATTGCGCTCAAATTCGATTCCAACTCTCGATCCAGGCCATTCTCGTTTAAGACGATTCGTTTTCGTTTGTTCTTTGGCTGGATCATCAACAGTCGGACAGCTTCGTTTAAGTGTCGGAAAACGTCGAGCATCGCAAGATTAGATTGAACTGAACTGTTGAGCGTGGAAGCTTCTGACGTCAGCCACAGTTTGACGTAGTTGAAGTCAACTTGCAGTTGATAGGCACCAACTACACTGTAAAGATCAAACAGAGTTAACAACGTATAAGCAGAGTAGTCCACATAGTCTTTACCGATTATAGAACGTGAAACCTTTGCCAAATGTTAAACGCACCTGAATTTCATCTGCGCCTTTAAAATGTGGCTACTCCAAGTGTCCATCATGATATCAACAGTTTGGATCACGATAGAGTTCTGAAGATCTTGTGGTAACAAAGAAATTCCTTCAATTACAGGCTGAAGTACTTGAATGATGGCATGCTCTACATAAGAACTGGGCTCACTAGGTGGACTGCCTATAGAACAAAAGAATAAAATGACTGAAAAGCAAGGTTTTTCAAAATTTACGCTCGTTTACACGGACGAGTTTTGCTACTATTTTTCTCCTCTTGGCGTATGTGATCGAGTAGTTGATTCGTGAACGCAATAGCAGAACTGTTGGGCCAAGCATATTCGCCAATTATCCACTCACATCGTTCAATCCAAGAAAAATCGCATTAAAAATCGCTTGTGTAACGGGCCTTTAGTCCGGTGAGCATGACAGGACAGCACAATAAGAGCCACTTTTTTACCCTCGTTCTCTTCAGCAGAGATTTGCAGAGCTTGCAGACTTAATGTAAGAGTCAAACTTTTCATGAAAGAGAGTGTGTTACCTGAGTTTCTGCTGCGTTTCCACAATCGACCTTTGGGCATCATCTCTTGCCAAAATTCACTTGCTATCGTAATAAATTTCTGCTTGAATCTCTCCCAAGATTCAACTTCAATAATCTAAAACATGACGTTAAAGTTAAGGGTATAAATATATAACACTTCATACCCCATAGAAACTCATAAAATACCTGAAGATATCCAGCTTTTCTTTCCATCTCATCCCAATGGTACTTCAACGTCATTGCATGATTGGAAACATTTCCCAACTGACAATGCATTTGTTCCATCAACTGTAACGTTTTGTTGATAGATTTCATCAAAGTGCTCAGCTCATACTGAGAAACTATGAAGAATACAGGCAAAGTCCAGCTAGCTAGAAACTGTTTCACTTTCGTAGTGAACCAAAAGATGCAATAATTCAGAAACAATCCGAATCTATCAAAGACATCCTTAATACGAACAGTTGGGCTCACAGAGGATTGAAGATTAGTGTTTCTTGCTGTGAACTCTTCCCAGTAGCTTGCAGTAGCAAAAAAATGTTGAAAGACTGAGCAAGCTTGAACCATGAGACTCACGCTCTTTGTTGATGGAATACCGTCAACAATAGCTGTTGATGTACATTTGTCTACTTGGCCAACTGCAATCATCAGGCAATGATCTAAAAAATAGACCTGCAATATTAGTGGACGTACCGTAATTATTCGACTAAACGCCGCGGCGTTTATTAAATTTTTGACGTTCCAGGTGCGGCGATTATTGCAAATTTGGCAACAACTGTCAATTTATTATTTAACTAACAGCTGAACAACAGGGCAATACTGGGTCTTTCACTGCTTAGATATGACTGCTTCGAATTGCCGCCGCATGGATGAAAAAAATTGCAGCGTTTATTCGAGGGCGGCGTTTAATAAATTTTTTGCTTCGCTCTGCGGCGTTTATTCGAGGGAGGCGTTTATTCGAATAAATACGGTAATCACTGAAAAAAAACACGCCGGACTATCGTCCACCTCTTTCCATTGAAAATCTTTAAAGGATACTGGGTATAGTTGGAGAGCAAGTTTAATTACGTCAAGGCCAGCTTACACTATCAAAGTTTCTGTGATCAAAATATGACTTTTCACAGGGAAATTTTATGTTCTGAAAAATGTGGAAGAAATATGAAAGTGAAGTAGTTCAGTGTTGAGCACTGTATTAATTCCCCTTAGTATGTTTAGCAAATCCTTGAAAACATAAGATTTACCAATCTGAAATTTCCACTTTGATCACAGAAACTTTGACAATGTAAAGTGGGTTTTAGTTATGACCAGTGAGATAATACTTACTACTATCAAGAGCAGAGAGCACAGATCTGAGGTAAAGAGAATGACAAACACGTCGAAATGATTGAATTCCAACTTCTGTGAATGGACCTATAAGACACACACACAACTATTACATTAATAACCACAGCAAACATGCCAGAATTAGTCGTTTTTTGGCAGTGTAAGAGCAACAATAAAATTGCTAACATTTTAAATTAAAATGGAACGAAGCATTTAGAGATCGAGCTACAGCTATTCACAAGGTATAAGAACATTGTCCTGTGCTTTTGGTAGAATTCTAAATCATTGATCTTGCCAAATTACAAAGTCTACATACCTGTCGCAGCCAAATTATCAAGATGCTGCATCACACCAACAACTACCACAGTTGACCAGCAACACACTGGACCAACAGTGGTGTCTGCAGCATACGGAAACCGTAACATTTCCAAAGCACTATAAAACTCCAATCCAAATCTATTCCATAAGTCATCTCTATAAATAGCAAACAACTGCCACTTAGCTTTCGAAGGTTTAGACTCCATGAACAATGCTCTGAGATCCTGATTTGAGCCTTGATTCTTTGGTGCTGACACCTCATTAGAACCACATGGCTCATTAAGAGTTGAACTGTAACCAACATCAGAGTACTCAGAACATTTCATCAGAGCATTGATGGAGGTCTGTTTCATTTGACACGCAAGACATTTTGCTTGTGCAGAGTGGCAATCACATCCACACCATTGATTATGTTCTCTACAAAATTCCCCTGATCGTCTTCTAATTTCTGTCTCGTGATGTAGAACTGCACAAACTGATGCAGTCCCCATCAGTTGCTTTATAAACTCTTCCTCTTTGTGGCCATATTTCTTGATCACAGACTGCAACTTTCCATATCTGACATTTGCTGTACATTCAAGTAAATCCTGTGATGAAAGATGTCCATCTGCATTCCATGAAAATCTTGTTGTAGACAGAAAATCCTGCAGTTCAATCGCCTTAGCCTCTTGCACAAAATGTTCATGTGTCAACCTAGCTAACAACTGAGATCGTTCAACACAAATAGTAGAAAGAATTTCCACAATATTCAGGGTTGGTAATGCACTGTTCAGAGCAGCACATTTATCCTTACTGTTAAAACTATACAGATCTTTTGAGTCATAACCTTGCTTCAGCTCTGCCGAAATGATATGGTTAAACTCTTCCATACCCTGCAGGAAATTCTGCAAGTCTACAGTGCTCGAAAGCTGCTTAAAACTAGCATTAGCCAAGACTCTTACACCAGCTGTAGCAATCCTATGCAACCAATGCAAGATCCCCCTTCGTAAACACAAGAAAGGGCGTTTAAACTTCTGAACTCGAGCGCACAATGATATAACATGCTTTGGTGGCAACGGCTGTTGTCTTATTTTGTACTCCAAGCATTGCCAATGGTTCAAATGTATTTTAGCTTCTTTGCAAATTTTTTGGTAATAATCTAAGTTGAGTCGTCTATTTTTAGACAAATCATAATAATATATGCCACTCAAACGTGCCAGTTCATGCTCTACATATGACTCAAGTCTCTTCTTGAATTTCAATGCACATGCGAACCGTTTTAAACACTCCTGAGTAAGTTTTAACTCAGTGGAAATCAACACATGCCTTTGTAGAACCTTCAAATGGGAACAATACAATGAAGCGCCTGAGAAATGACCGAAACATGTTTCACTTTTTGTCGCCAAAAGAAGCGGTTTTTCAGCCGGTGATAACCCTTTTAGTATTCTCACCGACGATGAAATATCACGATTTTCGCCGGTACTACAAAGACGCACTTCTTGACAACTTGAAAGTCCTTGGTCTTCATAATTACTTCGTCCACTGTCCGCCATTTTAGTCGCTGTCAATAACTACGAACATGGCGTAAGAGAATATGACACAAGTTGATTTGACTTCTCTCGAATATCAACATATTTATCAAGTTGTATGTCCAAAGAAGCAACATATGCAATACAAGCTTTTAGATAGTTTAGAGTACCACACTTGTGACAAATATTTTGAATGAAATAGATTGAAGTTATTTCAAAAATTGATATTACAAGCGGAAGATTTCAAAACAAAACACTCGGAAACGGTCGGACAATGCTCGGCACCTTGCAAAGAACTTTTCCCATCAACATCAACTTGGTATTGTAATATATAGGGTAACTTGGTTTTCTCTCAGGCTTTTTATTTATACAGTACGTATACATGATTGTGCCTATATGTACTATGATTATTCATGTATACACTAAGTTGTGCGAAAATTTTACTGTGACCGTTTCTACATAGCACTGTCATGCTAAGCAGTTTGCTCTTTGAGATCATCCACCCCTCCTGCTTCATGCATTCTCAACATCAAATGGCAGTTTTCTCAACATCGAATAGCAGTTCCAACAGACATAAACACGCCAAACGTGCCTCCACCTTGCAACATAGACTTCCCCACTAAACCCATAAGTTCTCGCCCTCGGAGACCAGCTCTACAACAATTATGGGATACTTGTTATATTATTTGATATGAGCCACGTGCTTTTACTGAAATTTCCCAACACTACCTCAATGCGGCATATGTGCCAAATAATCCTGCTGCACTCATACCAACTGCAAATCCGATCATAAAACCCATTTTTACACGATCAAAACAGCTCGGTTGATGCCCTCTTTGCATTGTTTACGATTTTATATCAAAAGACTACTCAATATAAAATCGAAACTTGTAGCATGCCGGACGATACTGGAGACCATCCAATAAAACGAGCGTATTATCCGGGAGACTGGGCATGATAAATAATTAAAAAATCCAAACCCCAGCATAAATTATCTCCAATTATTCAAGATGGCAGAAAATGGAGAAACCTTTGGACAGTTCTTCAAAATTTCATCTGTCCATTCTATTCTTATTAAAATATGTATATTTGTTTTAGAAAGTCGAGACCATTTTGGTTGTATTTAAAGTTTATTTTCTATCTGTCTGTTCGACAAATCCCACTTTTGTGCGGCAAATATCAACTCCACAACACAGTTGTATTAACATCCTACATTCATTCTTAATTAAGAGACTTGGGTTTGTCGACAGCCATATCCTTAAAAACTTTTTATGATTCATACATGTTTACTATTCCCTAGTTCCTGAACTAGAAATTTCTGATTTTACATCAATCGGACACCCAAGAGTTCAGTGCAACGCCTCCACACCGTGATTTGATTGCATCTGCTTCGCAAAAACTGCTATTTTTCAAGTTTCAATTCCGCCCACATATTACAATATTACTCTTCTGCACGGCACCTTTCACGATCAATGCGGCTACAGACGCGTACTGAGAAATGGAAACAGACGCGCAAAAACACGAATTCAAATTTCACTGTAGCGCAAATTCAACGTGCGTGGCCGTCAATCTAAGCTGTGCGCTGTTTTAAAACTTCAACTCATTTTCATTTATAATTGGTCCAAATATCAAAAGTGATAAAAAGCTTTAAAGAAATTAAATTTCGAATACTTGAAATACAAACAAAATATTTCTTCATTTGTGTATTCGGTCATAGCTCTACAATTTTAGAAATCGGTGCTTTAACAAGCTGAAACAATTAATCTATTTTTATAGCAAGGGTCCATCAGTTTTTTGAAAAGAAATTCATCTTCTGTTTATTTTTATGTTATCAATAATTGCAAGGGATGCATTATCGATCAAGCAAAGTGTACGTTGCAAATTTGTTTTCCTTTCCTGTGTCGGAATCACTGCTCTTCTGCGCGGCTGATGAAATTAATGCTATATACCATATAAGGCCGATATTTGCTCTCGCAGCTGATCTTATTCGTCAATATTTATGCATCTTTTTGGATGCCGGCGTATGTGCAATTTATTCAGAACGACATAATAGTTTAATAATGAAATTTCTTCAGTAACAGCGAAATGTTTAGTGTGTTTTTTCAACGCAAAAATGTGGTACATGTCGATTGGGGAATGTTTCAAATGTATCCATTGTCTCCGTCTGTAGGTACAAATAGATGAAACTTCTTGCAATTGCAAATAGAATCTCACTGGTTTAATGAAGCATTGTCATTGAAATTTAATGAGATCGTGACGTCGTGTATTATAGGTTATTCAAAAACTTTTTAGAGGCATTCCGCATAATACACTAACGCAGAGCAAAACAAAGACCCTGCCCGCTTGAACGCGAACGTGTCGCTTATATGAGCTTGTTGCGGAAAGTGCATGTAAATTCAATTTGACGACCATTGTATTGTCTAGTGACATAAAAGATACAACACTTTCGTTTCCAGCTATGTAAGAATCAAGCACTAAACACATCGCAACTTACAGAAAAAAAATGGGTGTATTTTTCATCGAGTTTTTTCGTTCGCTCAAAAAGCCGACGAAATATATGCTAGCGCGAACTTTGGTGTTTTTCTGCTATCTCGTTTGTGGTGCGCTCATTTTTCAATGGATAGAGTCAGGTGCAGAAGTTGGACGTAAAGAACAACTGGATTCAGTAAAAGAACAAGTGGCAGGAAAATACGGCATAAGTGATGGAGATTTAAAGTTACTTATAGACGAAATAGAAATGGCTGTTGATGGAGGATATTTGAATGCTGACTACGACCGATGGAACTTCGCAGGATCGTTACTTTTCACAAGCACCGTTGTAACAACAATTGGTATGTTGGATTAAGCATTACCACAGTCTTTCCCTTACTTCAATTGGCAAAAGTAACTAATGCCCATCTGTGCCATCTGTTTGAGAAATTCTTTAGCGTGGGGTACTTCTCAAAGTCTATTGCTTTTGAGTACTTTAGTTATATAGCTATAATACTGTAACGACTTACTGCAGTTTCTAGTGAAGAAGTACCTTTGAAATGTACAATCTTAATTTGAGGAATGAAAGCATCTTGAAAAAGAAAGAAGTAAGGTATAACAACTCAGCGATGCAGTGTATTATTGTACAATAGTGCAATTTGAATGAGATTGAATATTTAAGTGGCTAGCAGCTGACAAGAGATTAAAGCCAAAGGAAAAACACTATAAAAAGTATTTTCCGATCTCGTAATTTCGTATGAAGATAGGTGCCTCACAAGATGTATGCTCTACTACAAATTTAATCTTAGAAGCTGCTCTAAAATGTTTCAATAACAGAACGTTTGTTAAAAACTTCCTAGACTATTTTTGTTGTCACCAACAGCGAGAATATTAGAAAAAAAGCCTGATTTGTTTCTCTAACATTCTAATATGAACAGAATGTATTTGGAAAATATGTGGGAAAAGATTGTGACGTTGCGAAGATTTGAAGAATCTTGCTCGATTATCGAATATAGATTTAAAATTAATTAAACAAAGTTTTTTTCAGTGTCTTTATATCGTGAAAGTAATAGAGATTGGACGATAATATTATTCATGAACGCCAAAGTCGCTTTTCGAAATTATTCTTCTAACACCTGCATCAATGTAACGCGAAACTTCTATTCAATTTTCTTGTACTTAATTGTGTCTTCTCCACTAATTCTTCGCTTTTTTTGTATTTCACAAACGGATTTGAACATTTTCCTTTAAAAACTATTGATAGGAAATTTCATGCTAAAGAATAATGAAATCCAAACTAATTTGAGGACAATAGGACTTAGTTGAAACTCTTCAGCACAAAGAACTTATGAAATTTCTCATGAAGATGTGAATATATGCAGAGAGCACACATGTACACACTTCAAGGCATTGTTTACATAGATTTCTCTAAATAAGAACCGAAAAGATTTAAAAAGATATCACATTTTGAGAATTCAATATCAGGAAAAGAGAAAATGTAAAAAGTGTTGTACGATTTAATAAGTTCCGTACCAATCTTTTCATTGGCTATCTTTCAGAGCAATAGGATAAATTGTATGTAGGAGTCCTAACGATCGAGTTGGGAGTGGGCATGTTCGTTCGTCACATAGTCTTATCTCAGAGCTAACAATTGGAGCCAACTCAGTAGTTGTATTTACTCAATAGAGAGAATCTAGCATGGTGATAATTTGTTATATCAAAAACGTACTTCGTTTCGTTGAATGAGGTTTGCAACGACTCTTCTTAAAGATTGTGCAGATGTTTCTAAGCGATATATCCCAGTAATTCTTTACAAATCGTACTATACTTGCCCCGACATGCATGGTAATGAAAATTCACAATCATATTTCTGAATCACCAAGGTAATCAAAGTGTTAATTTCAGCAGAGAAGCGCGTGGTATTCTGCATAAACAGAGCCCGGACAATGCTTCCATTCAAATACACGTTCAGACATAACAAATATTAAACAAACTTTAAAAGTGATTAAAAATAAGTATGATGTGAAAAAGTTTTTAACACTTTTTTTGCAGCTATGGTGCATAATATTGATGGTGATTAGGACTTTTAGTTTTAGTATCATAAATACTTCTCAAAACATTTCTCCCTTCTTCTCTACGTCTTGAAGGAAACTGCAGGCCGTTAGGGTAGAATTTTTCTAAAACTGATTCTCTTTCCAACTGAAGTGAGCATTAAATTTTGATCTCTGCATTCTTTATCTTTCCAGGCTATGGCCACATGGCTCCCATAACCACTGTCGGTCGTGGATTCTGTATTCTCTACGCCTTATTTGGAATCCCTATAGCTGGCCTTATGTTGAAATCCATCGGTGAGAAGGTGGCTGAGATCATCCCGGAAGTAATAGTTAAAATAGAGAAACGAGTACTACGGAGAGATGAGCATCGACATATTCAATTTAAGACGACAGCCACTGTATTCGGGATGCTGATAACGCTTCTGCTGATCTTAGCAACGTTTGCACATGCATATGAAGGATGGACATTTTTTCAAGGTTTCTATTTTGCCTTTATTACGCTTTCAACCATCGGCTTCGGAGACTTCGTGCCCCTTCATCCAGCCAACCCGAGCCAGCACAATGAGCTCCATACCATAGTGTTTACTGTCCTGACTTTCATCTACATCACAGTTGGTCTCGCAATAGCATCCAGTGCCCTGCTCTCTATCGGCAGATTATTTGAAAGTAAGGAGTCCTCGGAATTCACGATGATACCGAGTTCAGAGTCAGATGAAAATTTAATTTTGACAAAGAACGAAGGAGAGAAGCCCGAAATGCCGTAGAAAACGCAACCATCAGGAATTACATGTTTCAGAACTGCATGTTTTAATGCAAAGTTATGCATGAGCGAAAATATGTATTTTTGATACGATAAAGTAACACCAACATGTATGAGCAGCAAAGCAGGGATGATTATTCTCAGACTAAGGTAACTTGTAATTTAAGTGAAGACTTCAAGCAGCTGTTTGGAATGAAAAAGTTCTTACTTCTTTAGCTTATTTTCAAATAATAAAAGTGAAGTATTAAATACCATTGCTATGCAATTGCTAATGTGTTATTTAAATTTTCGTGAATGAAGATTAAATAAATTGTGCAATAAAATACGAATTGCGTTTCGTTGCCAAATCGATACACGGATTGCAGTAAAATAATGAAAATTACGACGTTCCATGTTCTCATCTGCCGTCATTTTGGAAGGTCTGCACCATCACTGCTTCCTCCGCCCACATGTCATCCTTCACGTCACATTCACGAACTGGGACTGACATAACCGCATGTCTGTTTGTCTATGCATGTAATACGACGTTATCATCGATCCTCAAATACAATCAACGCTGACGTATACTGTATCACTGGACTAATCAGTTCAGGTAAGGTATGCAGTCAATGTTATCATAGTGCACCTAGTTGAACTCCTTGTCTTTACAATTTGATTGGTCAGTCGTGGCTAATCTAAGAAATCCCAGCAATGAAGGGTCCTCCATAGCCGCACTGATAGATAACATCATACTAGATACGATGGCCAGACCGATAGTGAAATATAGCAAAGTCACTACAGTAAATACAGTCACGTGTGCAGCATATGCGACCGTGTCTTTCCCGGGACAAGGGTGAAGTGGGACCAAGTCACCAAATCCTGAAACCAGTGAAGAGATTAGTTAGAGATAGTAAGCAGCAAACGTCCTAAAAGTCAAACTACAATGGCATAGCTATGTCTTCGCTAGTTGGCAATTTTCGTTGTTGAGAAAGATCGACTGGATGGAAAGCGGACTTTTCAACTTACCTATGGTGCTTAGTGTTACAAAACCGAAATAGACGCCGTCCAAGAAGGACCACTGTTCAGTGTAGTGCGCAACGCAGGCAATACATAAAATCATTGCAGTAGCCATTAAGAAAGTCACGAAGGTAGTCTTAACATCCACTTTGCTTGGCTCACGCTGAAGAAATCTTTGTTCAAACCCTGATATGACCCTTGATACACCGCAAGATATTATGTAACCTAGACGAGCCAGCAGCATCCACGTCAGCGGTATGCCAATTAAAGCGTAGAATATGCAAAAGATTCGACCGCTGTTCGTCGCCGGCACAAGATGGCCATAGCCTAGACGGATCAAAATTTATATCAATGAATATTAACTGACATATGAACAAAGCATCTTGATCCATGCTGCGTTTTCAATGATGAAAAAACGCGGGATTTTGAATTGATTGCATTTAGAAAAAACCTTGTTAGTTTTTATTTGAACAATTCAAAATGATAGTCAATACACTTTTGTGTGAGAATGCATTGATAATTTACATAGATATGCAAAATTTGGACGAGAAATAACTCAAACACTATCCAGATTGCATTGTTCACAGAGAATATATGGCGGCTTGTGGCCAGCTGCAGTGCAGAATTGTTAGATTACGAATGATCAAACACATGGATTTATCAAAAAATCAATTTCGACACATGAACGTGTATATGAAAGCAAAATGAAACAAATATAGGAGCCTGAAAAAAATAGATTGAAGTGGATAAAAAATTTAACTATAGACGGCAGAAGACAGATAAAAAACAAATCATATATGAATATCTTCGGAAAGTTCGACTTGAAGATTAGTTAATCAGTAGTCAACTAGCTTTGTTGGTCTATACATATGCACTTAACCGACAAGCATCAGCAAAAAAAAATCATGAATGATAGACCTAAAAGTCACCTGCGTACATCGGGAATAGCTTATCGCGCATGCAAAGAGCGATGCATGCATTGGCATTAGAAGGCCATTGGAATATCTATAATTTGAAGTGTCTTCAATATTGAATTTGTTTTCACGGCAAATGAAATCCTTATTTTAAACTAATTTTTTTTTCTCTATTGTGCAATGAATCAGTTTTTGATAATTCTTCTTGTTCTTATTCCACCACGATTAGACTTCTATAATATGTATTCATGACCGTACGATTTTCATGTCACGAACACAAACTAAGTTTGGTTAGCATCTGAAATTCTGGTTAGCACTAAAGATATCCTTATTAATATAGAAAGTTGTAAAGTATAGTGTGCTCTCTGTCTTTGTGCTTACCTATAGTAGTGACCACAGTTCCAGAGAAAAAGAGTGCTTCAATAAAATTCCATCTATCTACCCATTCATTCGAGAATCCTTGATCAGCAATCGCCTGTACCAGCTTGATGAAACGTCGGAGATCTTCTTCACTAACATTGTACTTCTTTTGTAACTCTCGTCTTGAGTCTAATAGTACTCGCCTCTCGCGTGACTCATTTTCTAGTTCCAATGCTTGGAACACCAGTGCACCAAAAACGAGGTAACAGAAGAAGAGGATTAACTGTATTAGCACACTCGTGGAGCTTGACGCTCGCTCGCCGTTCTTCATACTACAGGTAGCATTCTGATAATGCAGCAAGCACATGAAAGCCCACACTATATGAACAGTTGCCGGGCATTAAATACAATTCCACATTGCTGCCATCTGTCTATTTATCAGTTTCAAAATCAACCTATATTTGTGGGCGTACTAGTCCATCATACACAAATCTTTCCACAGCACTCCTGCACTGCTTTTGAAATTACGTCCGTGTGTTAATTCCTCATCAAGTAAAGTCTATATAAAACTAAGCTATATTTATTAAAAGCCGCAATCATAAGCATTAAATGCAGCTGCTTAGTGTAAAGCACGTACATTAATTTCGTTGTCCACAGTAAGTGCATCCAACATGCGATCACGCAGGTGTATGCTCGGCGTGGGTGATCAGCAGTGCGCATGCGTACTAAAGACACCCGACTATTAATTAGTCGTTTTTAGAAAAAGATTATTTGGACAAAAGAGCAGTTGCGCAGTACGTAATCATAACGCGGATTTGAGATTGGCTGAGATTCGAGTGCTGGTAGGAAGGCATACTTCAAATGTAATTATCCATGCAGTTCTTTCATCCTGGGGAATTATCAGTTCATAATTATATATTTTACACAATATAAACTTCCCATTTATCTATTAGTTGTCACTAAGAACAAAGTTTGATTCATGAGTAACCTTCATATACTAAAATTTCGACCTTTCAAACGTAAAAAGAGTTAAAACTCTAAGACTGAACTTCTGACACAACGTAGTAGCTACGTTATGCAGGTTGGACATACATATTTTGTATCATCATAATAGACTAACAAAGATGATGAATCATATCTGCTTGTTTATATATAGCCAGGCTATTTCCGAGATCATTTATGGTAACAAAATACTAAAGGAAATACAACTATTAGTTTGATAATTCTTCTAATGGGAAGTACTTTGTTCTTTTGCTTCAAAATTAATAATCATGAAAATTTATGAGATGAAAAAAAATCATTGGCATCTAGTTTGGATGACTTCTTGTCATCCTGATGCTGTTTTTATTTCGATTTACGTGCAAAATATATCCACTTGAAATGTAATTATTTTTTTCATTTTCGAGCGTGAAATGAAAATACAGTACATATTTATGAATTGAAAACGAAATTTTCTGAGATGTTTCTGTATCATACTAAAAAGCAAAACATATAGTCGCTTTAGTGTATAAAAAAGCAATATAGTACATTAATACTATTAGTTTTATATGGGCTGGACCAGTATAACTTTATTTGATAAACAAAAATGTTTACAACTCCCAATCAGAAGAGGAACTGTTGTCCGACTGGTATTCACTTTACATCATTATATTCCCCCAGCTGACATCATTACAGAGATTAAACTTTGAATAACACCAAGGTGTGCCAAGGTGGAGGCACCAAGGTGACCACATTAATGGTTGAATAATGGTTACCCTTATCACACAGAGCTGGGGGTTGCAAAAATACATTTGAAAATTGCTATATGAATTATTGAATATTTGGGCTTTGCTTCTTATTCAGTTTGTTTCTTTTAGTCGTTGTTCTTGGACGAAATAGTGGACACATGCTTCACTTCGTAAATCAATGTGAAAAATGCGTAGTAAATTGTTTTCACGACATCCAGGCTATAGATCTCAGAATGCAGGTATTATTCCGTTTTTCATAAAAATTAACAGATTCACGCACTAATTGCAAACACTGTTTACTTTAGTTCGCGTGTGATTACCCTGAAAGAATGCGTTAATGGTTGTCCTTGTTTGGATACTTCCATTTACCGCGTGGGATGAACCAAAAGGTTTTCCGAAACAAAGTGTGAAATTTTATACGACTCAGTTGAAAGTGTTTTGAGTTTTCAGAAATGTTTGCTCATTCTTGGAAATACGATAACAATAACATGTCTTTCAAAAAAATATGACACATCAACTAAAGAAGGAAAACGAGAAGTGGGCGGAGAGATTTTCTGGAAAAGAATGCGAAAAACCGGTACATAACACTTTAGTATTTTAATCTGGCCAACCCCAAACTATTTTGCTCGTCAGTAAGACATCTCCTGGTCAATAGGTTGGATCTTATAAGACAACAATGAGTTTTCTTATTATTGCAAGAGGCTCACCAATCAAACGGTAATGATAATTGCAAAACTTCGTTTCGTGCCTAGGCTTGCTCGTTTCGGAAAACATTCATAGGCAATAGCTCGAGGCTAACACATATATCAAGATATCTCCTGTATTCTCGTATGCTTGATCTATGCAATGCAGTCGAACAAAGTTTACACAATTTTAACATTGTGCATCTAGTCGTAATGAAAGTGTATTGAGCACTAGTACCAGTCTACCAGTCGAGCAGTACATGAGAGTATACATTATCATACCATACTTCGGCCATAATGGGTTTGTTTTATTACCAAGTCTTCGGAAGTTGAGCGAGTACCACAAAATGGTAAATAAGCACAGTTATGATACATAATGTACAAGGATCGTTCATGATTCTAGCATGTTTTTTTTCTGCCGAGTGGTGGGGAAGCCCAGTTGCTTTGATAAACAAAGCACCAATAATTGCACAAGTCACCGAAACAGGAAATCATCTACCATACACCGGATGTCATAAATCTATTGTCTATATCATCAAGTGGCATTTGTTTGACTTGCAAGAGTTTCCGAGCTTAGCTGAGATGACTAGCAGACAAAATAACCCCCTGATGAGTGTGCTTCTGCAACAGAACAACTAGATTGCGTGCATAAATGCACAGACATCAGGCCGTTTTACTCGAAAATTGGGTGTAAACAAGCTGCGGAAAGGTCTGGGGCAGTTTTGTGCGCAACTTATGTAAATCAAAGAAGTTACCAATTAGTAAAGCACTCCATGGTAGAGCCTAGAAGCTTATACGAGGAACACAGTATATAATCAAGATTCGTAAACAAGTTGATGCAGACGAGATATCCAGGATAACACCACTTAATTAATGGTTCGCTTATCGGGTAGGCAAGCGCAAAAGCTGACCACAAAGACATATCATCAGAAAGCGGAAAGCAAGACAGGTAAACAAAATAGCCTCAAGGCATTTTAGCATTGCTTTGATTGGAAATACAGGCCACAAAACTCGAGCAGGGTTATTCATCGTGAACATTTGTCACCAGAGAGCTGCAGAGTGACTATTAGAGGTAAAAAAACTTAAAAAAGAAAGTATTATCAAGAATTATTTGCATCAAGGATTACCAAGAAATTAGCTAGATTACTTGCATTATCCAGTGATAAGGAAACTTGGCACGATGCTCCAATCCAACGATTGCAATGTTGTAGTATGTAGAGACCGTGACTGCAAATTGTGCTCGACCTCTGACAGTCCAAGTATACAGAGCCAAGCGTACATTGTGTACACTTGCGAGAGCAAGAAATGCAAACTTTGTCGTGAAGAAACGGACGTCCTTTTAGACTTATTTTGCCCGTTCAACTCACTAGAGGACATTGCGGAAATGACAAGGAAATTAAACAACATCACAGAAACACCATGGAACTTAAACGAAGTTGAAATTACTCCTCCTGCAGAGCATAAAGTGCCATTGCGTTCACTCGAGGAAGGATGCGAGAGTCCTTGTTTACAAGCACAAGATAACAGTGACAGATCTCAAATGCTACGTGCAGCATTGCAGAGCTCGCCTGTACAAATGAAAGACAGACAAGGAAGTAACTTCGAGATTATTCAAAATCTACAGCCAATTGATGAAGGTTTGTTGACAGATCTTGAGCGAGAACTGAAAGTAGACGAACTGAAAGACCTCCCAGAACTTGCAGATTTCAGTATCTATGATTTGATCACGAGATAAACGAAAAAAACAAAATAAAATTCGTTTTGTTTGCAAACACATCACGATGTGGGTGATCCAGTTAGAACATCTTTAGAACACACAAGTCACAATTAGAAAAGTCATGGTGCGCACATAAAAACCATCAGCACTAAATTTAAAACTAGTATTGTCTACTGTTCATTGTTACGTATTGTTTGACTTAAGCTTTATCGCGATGGGCGTATAAATTGACTGGCAATTCATTGGCTATTAACCTTTTAATTAGGGTG
Source organism: Phenganax stokvisi (assembly GCA_025400075.2). Lineage (NCBI taxonomy): Eukaryota > Metazoa > Cnidaria > Anthozoa > Malacalcyonacea > Clavulariidae > Phenganax > Phenganax stokvisi. Next base: position 25,812 of record JAODVQ020112132.1, read on the forward strand.
ATAAAGCGAAAACGATATTTAACAGTTGCGTCCAAACATTTATTGCAACTAGTTTTCAAACGCAACAAAAAGGTGAAGTTTCATATGAGATGCAAATCATGCCAAATGGCTGGATGCATATTTACAAAAACATTTTCAAGTATTTTGACCATCTGCTAAGTGCAGTAGAAAATAGCCATTTAGCAGTTCACGCGGGAAGTTGCATTTCCGAGAAATATGAAAACTTGTATTTGTTTTTAACACAGCTCATACAGACCGTACATTGAATATTTTGAGAGGACACACGCTTCTGACATAGGGCACATGGTTGTAAGTATAAGATATGTATGAAAATTTTTGGAATAAAATTGCTATCAAAAGAAAAGTTTTGACCATGATTTTGTCTTCAGGCTGCCCGAAGACACGCAGCCCCGTCAAGTTAGTTCCCAGTCCTTCCCCACCGTGGTAATATCACGCTGTTGAATGTCATGAGAGCACAATAGGTCTAAGCAGTCTAGGCACTAGGCTACAACCCATTCCCAAAGGTTGAAGAACTTGAAATGAACAAAAAACAGCTTCCTACTTTCTAGCCTTGTTTTCTTGTTGCTTTGACGTATGTATAGCCATATTCTACAATAATTAAGATTATACCTTTCATTTTTCATATGTGGTACTTCCTTCATATGTTCGTTGCACTTTATGCATGGTACCTATGATGTAGGCACATTTATAATTAACCTATGAAGTAAAAACAAGCAAGTTCACTCACAAAATAGGGAACGTAAAATACCTACGAAGCGGACAAGCCCAGGGTGTTTACTTTGCATGGTAAAAAACTTGCAAAAGTCACACCAATAAATACAAATTGAAACCAAAAGAAACATATCACATTGTTGATCACATTCATTGTTAAAGAAAAAAGATGTATTTTCAATAAGAAGTGTTACAAAACAATATAAAAGAATTTTTTCGCCGTTCTGAATTTTATTTCAAGCAATTAAAAATTCAAATATGGCGGGCGTCAGTTTCCCGCTCCTGCACAGCTCCCGCATAGAACACGCGTGAAGACACGCGTGTGGCATACAGACCACACGAACGGCCACGAGTCACACGCACTCACACGCAACAAGCATTGGCAACACGCAAAAATTTTCTCGACTGACTGACGGACTTGGCCTGATTCAAGATGGCGGCTATCCGTTGCGTACTTCGCGCATGCTCAACAATACGATAGAGGAATAAATGAAATGCAGGATAATGGATTGCAGAATTAAAGAAGAGAACTTGAAAGGTCAAAAAGCATTTCAATTGTGCATTTTAGATGGCTTAGAAACACAAACGTTTTCAAAATATTACATTACCAAACGTAAATCAATGATATTGCGTCAGTGACAACAAAAATATCATTCAGATCATAGTGGCGATGTAGTGGGAAAATGTTTTCACTGTATTTTCTTTCTTATCTGTCCCCATGCTTGTCCCTAATAAAATAGAATGCAGGCATTAATTAGAAGTTTTGGACGGCAATTAGAAGGGTATTAATGAATCAATAGGCCAGAAAATGTTCTTAGAATGCTTTGTAATGCAAAAAAACATTTAATGTGTATCAAAGGCATATTGCAGTGGCAGCATTGAAACAGTCATCTGTCGTCCATAATTTACTGCATTGGCACAGAAAGCAAGACAAAGGTGATAGCGCACAGAACACCGGTGTATTGTTTATATTTTTAGAACAAGTTCAGTCCGCAACATTGAATTATTCAACACAATTGTGGTTCTCACTACAATGTTTTTAATTGCAAATTTCTTTGTTTCTCAAACAAAACAGAATAACGTTGGGTTTTCAAACGGCACAAGACACAATAAATTTGAAAAAGTTTTTGTTTGAAGTTCGTATGTAATCAAAATATTACGAGGTTGCAGTGTAACCCACTGCAGCGACATTATCCAATACATTTTCTTTACTTTGCCACTGTCAACATAATTCATTACTTCTTTTAATCCTTGTCTGCTACTCAGCGCCCACACAGAAACATGAGAGATATGTTAAATATTTTATAGTGAAATATTTATAGAATGTTGGGATTCGCATCTCGGTGGGATTGTTCTGCGAGAGAACAGCGTTGGACACAAGAGCTTTTGTTCTGTTCTATTTCAAGTATTTTCTCGCAACATTTTCTCAAAGCATAGTGTATTATTTGAACAGGACGGAAATGAAATGAGCCAATGCAAGCGTTGGGATATTGTCTTTTCGTTCTGACAATAGACTTCGGCGTCCCTTTTATGCTTTTGTTCCATGCATTAATTATTTCCAAGCTATTCACTTTTAAATGCCATTATTTCCGCCACTTTCAACCGCTCGCTGCTTTTCATTGAATTGAGCCTTTTTGCCATGAGGAGATAGTTTATTCAGGGAAACGCGTTTCAAACGACGGTTCAGAGGGAAGAGGAAACTGTTGATTAAAATACGAAAGGTATCGGTTGACAAAGCCCTAAAGGGACGCTGGACCACGTGACGTGAAAACAATAGCTTTTACTCTGACTAGAACAATAGTCATTGCTTTGTTAGCAAGTGAGAGAACATCATGGCCACAGAATACGACGTAAAACCAGACATTTCTACCCTAGGAATTGTGCAAGACAACGTCGGGAAAGAGAGGAACGATCTTTCGGGAACTGACGGCGAAAATCAAGTGTGGCAAGCGAACTTAGATATGGATGCAATCGCACGAGCGCAACTTACCAAGCATAGCAATGGTGTCGGTCAACAAGGGACAACACAAGGCGAGGAAGCAGATGACATTAACGAGGTTGGGAAGAAAGGAACGGCACTTTCGGATGAAGAAGGTAAGACTAAATGGCCTGCGACCTTTGATATGGAAGCAATTGCGAGAGCAGAGCTAGCAAAAGGTGATAATGGTCGACACGAGGCCCTAGCTAAACAATTCTCGCTAGAAAATGGCAAAGAAGGACATGTGAAAAGACCTATGAATAGTTTCATGATCTGGGCGCAGTCCATGCGAAGGCAACTAGCGGAACAATACCCTCATGTTCATAACGCAGAGTTGAGCAAGATGCTCGGGAAACTTTGGCGTATGCTGCCTGCTGAAAAAAAGCAGCCGTACGTCGAAGAGGCAGCCAAATTAGACAAACAGCACAAACGCGACAACCCAGGCTACAAATATAAACCAAAACGACGGCAAAGGGGAATGAAACGTCCCTACGGACAGTATACTAATATTTCGCAAGGAGGAATACCTAGCCCATGGCAAGACAATCAGTTTTCTAATGTCACCGTGCTCAAACACACAAACCAAGCAACATCGACGATTATTACTCAAGTGCCAACTTCGGGAAATAATACTGTAAACACTCCTTATGTGTTTGTGCAGGGTGGGAGTGTAATTATCAGGCCAAACACAACAAACGGGCAAGCAACAGTCTTGCAACAAGCCTCTGCGATAACAAACGATCACTCGGCTTACCAAACCGAAGTTGCACGGGTTATAACGCAACCCATGACAGTTGCAAACGAAATCAGGTCAGAAAATGGGATTATCACCATAAAAAAAGAACCAGTAGAGTTACCATCATCTACAAGACAAGAACTATTGCAAGCAGGCAAGATCTCTCCAACCTACGGAAAACAAACTTCAGTGATTAAAAGCAACGAATCTAATAACAATGACCGTGTTTCGCCCATTGTTGAAACGAGCGCTGCCAAAAGTCCAGAACTCAATGAAAATATTACTATGGGCTCGTAAGAATATCGAGTTTAATGAACAAAAACACGAAAGGTATGCAAGTGTTGACTGCAATGAGTTTAGCGCGATATCCCTGTGGCGTTAGATGTAGTTGCAGATCTGTCGTATTGCTCATATTTGGGTTTCCAATGTGCTAGGATTATGCAGATTTAGCTGCCCTGTCTTTTCCTATATTGTTTAAGTACTAAGAAAAGACCAGTGATAGCTATACATCGGAAATACTTGCGCTTTTGACACCTTTGTTTGGCATTCTTTTATTTCCGTTTTAATTATAAAAAGATATTTTGTCTGTACCGACACCTGAGGGCAAATGAGATGCTGCTACATGTTAGAGAAAAACAGAACCTAGCACAAAGTCTTAGGCAAATATTAAGCTATTTTTAAGTTCTAAGACAGATTATATTGTCATAGTTGACATAACTAACAAAACTATGCTTTAGAACTGCTTTGTTCAGTTGTCGCAGGGGGAAATATTTTGCATACTTTGTGCTAATTTAATCAATTCTTAAGGTCAATAGTTTATTCTAGATTTGTACTGTTGTCACCAAATTTTTTTGGTGACACGTTACATTTCATCCACTTTTCAAAGACATAAAGTTTGGAATTTTCAAAGAATGCTGCTAAGTATGAATTTGACCATGTGGTCAACATGTTCCGGTAGAGTATGGTCACCACCTAGGGTAAACTGGCATGACATATGGTAATGTGAAACAGTTGAGGTGCAGAATGATCCATTTGAAAGATAATAAACTTTTTTTGTTCTTCCAAGTATGGTCAAAACCCATTTTTTGATCAGGCATATTTTCCAGGAACATGTCGCTAAGTAAATTGGACTGTGTTTGTAACAACTTGACAATGTGAACTGTACTTCCTGAAGTTCAGAGAAAATTATAACAATGTACAGTAATAGCAGATTAATAATGAAAACTCTCCGTCTTAAAAATCATGTGAGAGTCATGTTATCCAGATTCAAGTCCTGTTAAGTAACTTATATTTGAGAAGGTCAATGAAAGTTATGAATGCTTGAAAACTAACCTTAAACATCTTTTTAAACTATCAGCTCACTTTATCATTTGATTCAGAAACATTATCCTATTGTGTGATCAAGGGTGATAAAATTGAATCCTATTGATAGCACACTAGCTTTCTAAACCATGCAATTTGAAACTGCTTGCTGAACAGTTATTGCCTTGAAAATGTTTTAAGTCTAAATGTAGCAGCATTTCATGACGAAAGTTTCCAACATTGGCAGCACAGTTTTTTCAAGTAAGATTTCACTATAAGTGTACCTCAGATTACATCATTGGTACCTTTCTATATCTGAAAGATGCAGACTGATGTTTTAGCCAAAATGTTTAAAATTTTAGTTTTTTACATGTACTAGAGGTCAAAAACTTTAGTTAGTAGAAAACAAGACTGAAATAAAATACTTATTTATTACCAAATTAAAATTAGCTTGTGTGCAAACCATATTTATTCGATGCAACTAGTGCAATTAAATAAACTGTACCAAGACAATTAGTAATAAGTACTTATAAGTAGTTTTCAGAGTAACTGTTGCATGAATGAATATGGTTTGTCAAAGAACGAATGTTGTAGTTGACGACAGCAGTTTATATACTGCCAATTTTATTCTATTGATAGTGTGTTGTGACACCAGAGTTAAATTTGCATATGCTCTCCTAAACAGAACTTGTTCTTTTTAAACAATGGATTTGAAAGCCAATTTTGAAATTACAACGATTGTTCGTCCTAATTACTTTGCTCCATCGCTTTCATTAGTATCCATGGTTCTAATTGACTTCCATAATTGTTCTAATTAGGTTAAAAAAAAGTATTAAAAGTTACAGTTCTCTTCTTCCTATTGTCTGTACTAGTGAGAGTTTTAAGGTCAAGTTTTGAAGAAGCATATGTAAAAACTCTGCACATAGTTATGTTAAGCCTGTGTTTCTCTGGACCTTGAAACATTCAGTAAGTTAGTTAGTCAGTTTTATTAAATTCACTTGTGTATTTAGCATTAGTATACCTTTGTTTGCTAAACTGTTTGCACGATTGCTTGCAATTATTTATAATATACGTGTGAATTCTAATTTATATAGCCACTTGAAGGGTTGGTCACTTATGAAAATGAGTACTATTTAAAAGAATTGATCTGAGATACTTCTATGTCCAAAGTGTACTTCATTTGGGGAAAGATTTATCATTTTAAAAACAGCTTTTATCAGCAAGTTTATACTGATTAATTGAACACCAGCAAATCAGTTTTAACTACTAGTGGCGACCCTTCACAAATAGCTTGGTATTTTTGACGCGATTGTTCGTTGCACAATTGTAATAAAGGATTTATCCTTATTTTATTGTTGTTGTAAATTGAAATGTGGTTTTAGAATAGTGGATTAATTCATTAAAATTACTACCTTCTTCGAAAATTCGAATATGCACCTGCACGAAACATTGACGAGGTCTTGATAACAAATTGATTGAAGTGGGCTATCCGTTGTGAGAATACTAGTTTCACCAAGACTTTTCAACATATCCGCCTGAAAAAATTAAGAGGCAATTAGAATAATGTTTTTCGCCGTGGCCCTTATGTAAAAGTCTTGAAAAATGATCAATAGTACGAACAAGAGCGCTTTTATACATGCCACATTATGAATACATCATTCGTACCAAAATATGTAGACTTTACTGAAAACACACTATTATGAAGATTTGCAAACGACTTATATCATTTTGAATATTCAAAAACTTATACACATTTATTTGTAGTCCGAATTTCAGTTTTTTCTTTGACAGTTGTTACACCTCGTGCTGTTTTCCGCCATCTTAGTACACCCCCCTGAACTGACCAAATTTGGTAACAGTGCGCGAAGAGGCGGGGGATTTGATTTTTGACAATATAATATTTAAATTTCATTTTTCAAAAAAATTTCGCTTTTTAATGGACTTTGCGAACGGTGAATGAGCTGTAATGTACCTGCAACAATTAAAACATGGCCAAAGAGTGGTGGAAAAGTGACCTGGCCAACGATATCCTCGGCGTTCTTCGTCAAAAGGAGTTAACTTTAGCACAATTCAAGGCTTCGTCTCCGCAACTCAATGCTCGCAGATATTTAGTCGATTGGCTGGCGATAATCTTCGAAAAAATCGGATCCTCATATGGCATTTTGCATTTAAGTGTCATCCTCATGGATTATTTTATGGATAATCATGACATACCTGAACCACAATTACATCTTGTAGCGCTCACTTGCTTTTTGCTTGCAGGTATATAACAACCACGTGGCAAAGTTTTGATGCATAATAAGTTTTAAAAAGGCAGGAAATAATATGCTTCGCACTACTACACATAAGCATGTACCCCCTGCCTTTTTGGAATATTACTACAATTTTTTACTTTTCAGCAAAATTTGATGAAATCGAGAACAGAATTCCTACCATTGAACAGCTGAATTCTTTTGTCAATAATTCATTTGACAGAGAAGAATTTCACTCCATGGAGTTGTTACTGCTTGATCATTTTTCATGGAATGTTAATCTCCCAACTGCTGCAAGTTTTGCAGATGCATTTCTTGTGCACTCAGTCTTGAACGATGACAGCCATTCTGGCCATCCGTTGAATAACTGCGAGAAAGCAAGGATATATGTGAAGAAATATGTGCATTACTTCTTAGAAATCTCATTGCAAGGTAGGGAACTACCTCCTGTACTGAAATTTTCAGCCGAACTCACTGAGTGGCAATGCACTTCAGCACATGCAATCTTATTTAATTCAGTCTAATCCCAGAAAATTTTACTTGCCAAGGTGGGTGGTGATTAGGCATAACTTACCCATAGACTTGTTTTTTCAATTCAACTTCTTTTGCAGACCATAAGTTTCTTTCGTTCAAACCTTCTGTTATCACGGCAGCTGCTGTCGCATCGGCAAGATCATGTCTCCATCTAACACCAACATGGAAACCTGCTCTGGTAGAGGCAACTAGATACGAGTACTTTCAAATATGTGAATGTGTGGACCTAATGCTGAAGTAAGAATAATCTGACAGAAATATCACTTTTCAAAAATGTATCACTCAAAATATATTACTTGTTCCTCTTCCAGAGCCCATGATGCAGATGAAAAAGCAATGTCCAACACTACACCTTCAAGCCAGAATTTTGTACAGTCATCTACTACAATAATGAGTTTAAAGTAATCCATCGCAGTAACTTAGCTGGAGTATATATAATAGAAGATGTATGACAGATAATTATTTATAAGGAATATATTTTTGGTACAGTAGGGTGGAGTGTTTCGTTTTATGCCACGAAATACACTGAGAGAACAGAATTACAATAAATTATTCAATACTGAGACATTATTGTAGGGTGATTATTTTTGTGTAGAGTTAAATTAGTTTGATAGAATAGTGTTGACTAAGATTTAGCTATTTCAAATGCAGAGTTTTTGTTGTATTAGGAAGAAAATATATTGAGTATAAAAAAATTACAAATAAGATGCATTATTTAATATGTCTCTTTTCCAGCTTAATTTACAGCTAAACTCGCCACACTTTGTATTGAACAGGGCCAAATTACTAAGCTAAATGCATTGTATTCTACATTGTCAACCTCTGAACCACAGATTAGTTGTAGGCTACATTCACCGCCACTTAACATACTAGCTACATCCAAGCAATACACCAGAAAAGCAACCAATTGGGTGCAACAACCAACAATGATACAGGGTAAAACCAAGTTCCCATTAAAATTGAGTCCCGCAAAGATGCAAGGAGAGAGTTCATATACATGTTTTTTGCATTATGCATTGTTGCATGATAGTCATCTGAGGTGAGATAACTGTAAATCACAACCATAATAAATAGAACGGAAGGAGGGGAACATAGGAACAGAATCGATACTTGAATTAGGCGTTGTAACCTACATAAAAATATATTATACGTTTAGTATCCTTATTCGTAAAAACTATATACACAATGCAATGGTTTAATACCACATATACCAGTTAGATTTTACAGCATACCTGTTCTGTGTGGAACAAACAAAAATGCAAGCTGGTGTAGCAAAAATTGCAAGGAAAAAGCCAAATGAAAAATTGACAGTGGCCAAGCAACCAACTAGACAAATGTATATTACCAAAGCAACCGATTTGAGAAGAAGCCAATCCTTGTTTTTCATGTTGTTTGTTAACCTGGAACAAATTACATTCAAAGAGATTAATTACAGTATATCATTCATAGCTTGTATAGTAAAGCAATTTCCTTCACACCTTAAAAACAATGGTAGACTTGGGTAAAACAAGAGAATTCCAATCACGACTACAAGAAGAAAACTGACTAGCTGAAGGTCAAACGAAGTCACTGGAATATACCATAACATGCATGGACTGAGGTACACTATCAAGCAAATGAAATATCCAGCAAGTACAACACCAAGAACTTTGCCAAAATGACGTGGAACTCGAATGAAAGCAAACTAAATAAAAGACAGTTTCTCAGCGAAAACATCATTTGAATATTTTTTCTGTCAGAACATCTATGACTTACTTCTTCTTTGGCAATGTCTTTTTTTTCCTTTTCCAAGCCTGCCGTAGTTTCTGTACTAATTGTTTCATCTTTCTGCATTTTGTCTTAAATGTTTATAAAACTATTTCAACTAGAAACCTATTCAAACTTCGAGGATGCAGTCAGACCGCTAGTGTCTTTAGGAATGTAATGCCAAATAAATTTGATATATGGCCATAAGAGCAATGCATAGTTATATAATACCTTGCTCTTCGCCAGAGCTGACCCAACAAGCAACAGCAGCTAGTGCAGGTCCAATCAAAAGGCAGCCCAGTGGAGGCATGTAGAGACCAATAGAAATATAACGTGATGTTGATGAAAGGAGATAAAAGAAAAACGACTGATGGAATCTTTCCAGAAGACTGTTCAAACTTCGGAACATTCCCTCCAAAGCTCTAGATAAAATAACCAACACTATATCACGGAAGAATCAAGAACTCATTTTATGACTGATCTATTTTAGAATCTCATACCTTCCCAATTTAGCGAAACCAACTGAGCTTCCACCACGTTCTTTTACTCCTCTCAATGTGACAGCTTCAATACCATATTTAAGAAACAAGCCATGGTTGGCTGTAGGTCTCCCAGAAGCTTGATTAAACATCATTGATGCCAATGTGCTAAGCGAGCTCCTGTATTCATCCCATCCATCATTAAAATACCGTATAGGCTATCAATAACAAAAAAGGTCGCATTGTAAGCGTGTATGTACCAGCTGCTTAACATGTTGACTGGCAATGAATTGGTAAGGAAATAACAAGCCATTGACAAAAACTCTCACCAATTGTTTCAAAGTAGCTGGAATGCCTGCATCTTGACATAATTTTTGCACCGTATTCACTAAATCAAGGTTAGGAAGTTGTCCATTTAAACCTTCAATGAGGATTTGCATTTGACTAAAATCTTGATTATCCACTTCCAGATTGATGGCAGCCTGAATTGCACCAGATCTTCCCAACATACGAGATGACTTCACATCTAAAAATAGCATGCTACATCATGCTTCAGCGCCAGTTGCTCAATACAAAAAGTTTCAACTCACAGTCTGATTGTACACCATAATATTCATCTAGCCATGCTAGCGTCCCAATTTCATTTTGATCTACCACCAAGAATATGATATCTTTTGCCCAATATATATTGTCTAGAAATAAGCATTACTTATGGTTAGTTACTAGTCCCAGCACAGGTTGGAGCTAGCACAGAAAGCAAAATTTCAAATAGTCAGCTCTCAAATATTTGCAACCTCAATAGCCTGAACTTTCCTCATGCTAAACCAACATAGGCTTTCTATCACTCAATATAGCTAGCCCCATCACTTACTCCTAAAATGTTTTGCCAAAGATAACAACAAAACCAGTTCATAAAACGGTTCACTCTTCCCCGACTTCATTGGTATTGAAAACACCAGTGCTTCTGTTCTGGCAGTGCGTGGTGCTCGTAATATACCATAGATGTTGGAGCCACTTGTCACCTCATTTAGAATAGACAAGTCTTTAGAGATCTGTACAGTGAAATTTTGTTGGTATGACTCTAAACCAACTGCACTCATTTTATTCATTAACCACAATGGAAAGTTGTCTCTGTAAACATGAAATAGATTGTTTCATAACAAGGTGAAATATAGTCCAGTGTTCCCTATTAAATTCTTCACTATTCAAGGGGAGATCCTTGCAACTTTCCCATTCAATACTTTCACACTACTATGCATCCACTTTGGCTCATCTTTGATGAAGTCCTTTCACTTTTATTTACCTATAATCTTGACTTGGATTCTCAACTTCAGCTTTTAATGATTTAGCATCACGTCCGTATTGATACTGAGTCTCGACCATGCCAGGCAGGAGAGCATTCTCTGAGAAATATGTTCTTGCATTTAATGATGGATGAACTAGTGCAATAAACCAAACTATGCCAGCAACGTAACCTAGCAAACTACAAACGGAGTATTCATTTAATTCTAAAATATAACACAAATTCTGTACACAATTCATAGAAATATGGAACTCAATTTTTATACCCAATTTTTCCATGATGTTTAAGAGCTATTCCCAGCAATTTTCGCAATTTGCTAGCCATTGTTGCCTTTGAAAAGACTTTAACTGTACTTTGTTAGCATCATGCTCGTCTAGCATCAAGAATTAAATAATTTCTTAACAAGATTTATACCTTGCCTAATTCCTCAACTTTCTTGACATTCACAACTTATTACACGAAGTACTTCCCCTTTCCACAGCTTGTTCCGAGTTGTTCATAAAACAAAGATGGCGTACACCTGAGGAGTGATGAACTCTGGATGAACTTGAACAGGCACTTTGAAATCAGTATTCGTACGAATACTTCAATGCCATTTACGATACTACACAACCTTATCTATGTTATTCTTCTTCTTAAAATAATGAGTTGCGAGAAAAAATCAAACGCTAGTATGGCTTTGGCAATTTATGAACCGTCAAGTATGTTTACAGTTTTCGAAACTGACGAGCGAGAATTCAAATTTGCAGGAAAAAGTGTGAATATAAGTCAGGATTGGAAGAAGAATGGTGTAGCGGCAGTCGTATGGGATGCTGCTTTAGTTTTAGCAAAATATTTAGAAACAACAGTTGATTTATCTGGGAAAAGAGTGATTGAACTTGGAGCAGGTTCGATGCATTGTTCGTTTGACTTCGATAACATATACTTAGTTGAATTATCGTTTACTTTAGGCACCGGTTTAGTGGGCATTGTTGCAGGTTATCTGGGTGCACACGTCATCATTACTGACAGGAAAGTGGCGCTTAACTTAGCCAATGAGAACGTCGAGAGAAATAGCGACAACCTGAGTGCATCATTGGCGGATGTACGTGAGCTTGAATGGGGGCAAAAAGTGTCCAGTTTTAATCCACCATTTGACTATATTCTTGGTGCAGATATTGTGTATATTGAAAATACATTCACGGACTTGCTTAAAACTATCACTGAATTGAGCAATGACAATACTATAGTTTTATTATCGTGTAAAATAAGATACCAAAGAGATAAGAACTTTCTCGGTCTCCTGAATGAAAAGTTTGAGGTGACCAAAGCGTACTATGATAAAACTGTTGATATATATGTATATAAAGCCATACGAAGAAAGATATGAAATAAACGTACGAAACAACCTTATTCAATATCTCTGATAAAAATGAAGACTGAAACATTTTCCATGTCTTGTGCGGTTATCGTTTCCCTGAGAAATAAAATGTGCTTTATCTTACGGGTGATTTTTTTGGCTGAAAACTATCTTTCACGATCGTGTGAACTTCTTTTACAGTCTTAAAGCCAGAATATATATGCTTGCCGGCAATCACGGAAATGCCAAGTTTCTTGAATGTTTCACCATCTCATCTTTGCCTTCCTCGAAATATCTTTTCTCACGAAATTCAGGACTTTAACGCCTGTACACCGAGCTTGAACAGAACTTGGTCCGTTAAAAACTGCAGTGAATCCTAGCTAAGTAGCCATGAAATCTTATCGGATCCAGTGATCGCATCATGCTATTGACATTCTTCTTTTCAGCGACCTGAGAGACTTGTTCCGTGATAAGTTTTCCTTGACCTTCAATAGCGAAGTCTTACCAGATCTAATGTCAGATGACCTTGTGAATGTCTTGATTGCATCATTCATCATTACCTCCACATCTGAAACATTCTTAGCCACGGATATTTCATAGAATTTGCAATCGAGCTCTTTAGAGAGCAGATGTCCTTCGATTTTCAAGATTTTTCTGGCATGTGCAAGATCAGTTTTGTTTCCAACCAAAGCAAGTTCAAAATCCCCAGAATGATTTTCACGTAAAAATTTTCCAAGACGTCTAGTTTCGTGAAACGATGATCTATCCGTGACGGAATACATGATGATGTACAAGTCTCCAATAGCAAGATAATCCTCTAGCTCTTTCTCGGATTTCTGAAGGTGAAAGATAGTTTTCAGAAAGAAAAGTCTATATGTAATACTTGTTATCAGAAACGTAGTCTGTAAATGGTGTTTTACTAACGCCTTACCACTCCCGACGTGTCTGTGATTGTCAAGGAGATATTTTCACCATCATTTTCCAAGCAATGATCGTAACTGTCTTCTAAAATAATGAAAAAAAGATTAAACATTTTTCACGTTAAAAACAATTTGAACTTTCCAATCTTGTCAAAAAGACACTCCTTACCTATTTTACTGTATTCCCAAATGAATCTTCTCGTTTTCAAGCGAACTGTAAAAGCTAAAACAAATCTAAGACCATGTTCACATGAACCCGGGACGAAAAGTTGTCCCGAGACAACTCTT
>JAODVQ020112133.1:4914-16481 GCA_025400075.2 Phenganax stokvisi
AGGGATTGTTGCTGTGACTCAGAGAAACTTTTCTTTACACTATCCTGAGCTGACGTTCGTGTACTTGGTGATGATGAACTACGAACTATCATATTTCTTGATTTCACATACGGTCTTCGCGGTGGGGATGAATAACTTTTTCGATCGGCCGGCGATGGAGTACTATACAAAGTTGTAAAATTGTACTAAAAATACAGTGCCTCAAAATATTGATTTAGCTTTGGTGTTCATCAATCAGTTCAAAATTGTGAAACGCACGGCGCAGAATTAGCTGTACATTAGAAACAATAATAAGAACCTTGGACAACAAATTAATCAAGATTTTTACTCTTTTTACCATATCCAAGATTTCTACTATTTCCGAGAAAAAATGGAAAAGTGAACATCCGTACACTTACCCTTTTATTGCCATTTCTTTTTCAAGTTTCATACCTAAGTCCTTCAGTTCTGAAAGATGAAAGAACAATAAAAGAATGATGGAGGTTTGTGCATGGAAATATTCTATGTATATAAGTTTTGTTGAATGACTCACCTTGGAGACTTGGTTCTTCCTTAAAGTCTCGTTGCATATCATCCATAAACTGTGATTCTTCATATAGTGAATTCTACAGGTGGAAAAAAGAAAAACAAACAAAAATCTTTCAGCTATTATTCGACTTAGAGACTTGATGACGTCATGAAGCCGCTGACGTGCTCAGAAACACAGACTACATGGCTGCAAAAACACGTGGACTGGATTCCAATAATTGTCGATAAAACTCAGACTGGGAAAACCATTCACCTGAAGAAAACTTATATCTTCAAGCAACAAAATTTTCTCTTCATGTAAAATATTTCTGAAAAGACATAATGAATGGTTTCAAAACCATTATAAAAGACCACAGTAACAACAAGAAGCTGAGACCTTTTTGGTATAATCAAATTCCAAAATTTAACGAAATTATACAAATGCACTGAAAATAAACCTCAATCTCTCCGCCAACTGGTCAACATCCTGAACATTCAGTTGTTCTTGAAATGATTCTATTATGTCACTGAGAGATGATGAAGACCTCAATAAGAACAATTTGCGACAATCAAAATGTGTAATTAGAACATTTCAAATAAACGTCACAAATCACCTGTTTGCGCTGGCAGATGACGAAGGTCTACACGGTGTTGAGCGTCCGCTGACCAAGCTAATCTCGCTTGCAGGTCTTGCAGGTGTACACTCTAAATTTTTGCTACCTTGCATGCAAACAAAAATATTCGCATGAGAAAAAGAACAAAGAGCTGGGAACTATCTATTAAAATAGTTCTTTCTGGTCAGGTGCAAGTAAATTTTACATGCCAATATCAATGATCCTTCAATGACTTGTTAAATTTTATCATCTGTGGCTGTGTAAACACATTATGGTCCCTCATGCACAAGCTATTTCTGACTGCATTTTTGGACAGAAAGTGCAACTCTTTATGATTTGTTCATATATGACGATTGATAGGATGTCAAATGCTGCAACCATTGTACAATTTGGTGTAACATGTCCGTCATCACTTCAATGTCAACAAGTCTTGCAGCCTAGAGTCTGTACGAGTCAGGGTTGCTCACTTGCATAGTTGTGTTCCCATTTGACACAGGCTTCACGAACCTGTTTCTTGAAAAGCATAGTCCACTATATTCTTCTCGCGATTAGAAAGTGTCATCAAATCTATTCTGCTAGTTAACACACAAACATGTAATTTAATCTTGATTAATGCAGACAAACATTAAAAACAATTTTTACTGATATAAACCAGCTTTAGTGTTATACTAACTATCAGTCATTTGATAACCATGCCTTCTAGTAATATATGAGTACCTTCCACTTTCACCAGAATGCTGTCTTAAAGCTGCTACAAACAACTGGATTTCTTTCTTCAAGTTATATCTCATTTCTGGTGGTTCTGGCAAACGTTGGTAGTGCGAGTTCAATGAGACTTCTGAACAAATTATTTAAAATGTGCTTGTAATTGGTTAACTCCACTGCAAATAACACAAGTGACGTAGCTGTCTAAAATATTAGTATCAAAAAGAAAGATATTGTTGCCTCATTTTGACCAGCAAACCTTTGATTTTTTTCTCGCTTTCATCTCTGTAATCTTGCCAAATCTCAAGAAGCACCAGCACCTAGTACATATTCTGGTACATTACTACACCCTTGTGTGTGGTTCTATGTGTAATGCTATGGGACAATTTTAACCATCAACTTTACATTGTTATTTTACTCTTTCTAATTCCACAGGAATGATAGGATGTTGCACGTCCAACAGAAAGCCCTTGCATCGTCATAAAGGTTGAAATGCCCAACACTCTTCTTCCCAGTTCCCAAAAGCAATATACAGTGCTATACTAAATTTCTAATTTAATACAACTATTAAAATTATAAATATATCATGTTCTTTTATAGGCTTTTGTATTTCATACCTCTCTATGTAAATCGGCAGTTTCATCAACGATATCTTCTCCAAGAACTTCTTTTACTTCTCTTTGTTCTTCCAATGGCAAAATCTCCTGTACAAGTTGCCATAGCGACTGACGCGGTTCAAACCCTTCGAAACTACATTGAGAACTAGAACAAGAGCTCATAACAAACTCCACAGCTTTTTAAACATTCTGTTAAATTCAAATCTTTTTCGCCATGTACTAAATTGCTAAAACAATTTGTTTTGCACAAACTATTTGATCTTTTGTTAAAAATGGTGAATAATGTTTTGTACAGAGCATGCGTGTGCTGGAAAGCCCGCAGGTTGTGGATTGTATGGAACGTGGGCTAATATTTTAAAATTCCATAAATTTTCAAAACAATCATATCATCAAAATGTAGTTGGGTGACGAGGTTTCACTAGTTTCACTATTTTTTGGTAGTTATTCCTTTATAATACTAGAAATATCAATATGAATTGATTTTAGAAAGACATTAGAGTGTTGTGTTTCAAAATTCCACAATATATATCTGAAGAAGACGGTAATTAAATCCACAGAGAGTGGGCAACCTTCGCTGTGGTTGTTGGTAAATATTTCAGGCTGATTTTAGTTGACGTGTTTTCTACTCTCGAATATGTCAACTTTGGAAGGTACGCATAAGAAACAGAGCTCTATAGGCACTTCTTGTACACTTGCAGTTTTCGAAAACTCTACGTATCAGTGTGAAATTCTCTGTATATATTCAAGAGGCAGGAGTTTCGACTCGGATGTTTAATATAGAATTATTAGAATTCTTTCAATGATTAACGATATTCCAAATATCTCTCTCAATTTACTCTCCCATTCCAAGTCTTCAGGATTTTTAGATGTTAATAACAAAATATAATTGGCAACATTGGAAAAGAACTTCCTCAGTATTGTTCATTTTCCTATGAAAAATTAAAGGTGTTTTGTAGTTGTTTTTGCTGTTGCTGTTGATGTTGAAGTTGTTGGTGCTGTCATTAAGATGGCCTATGCCCTGCAGGGGAAGGGATACACTTGCATCTTGATGACTCAAGTTCAAGGTCCCTGTTAACCCATTAATGGGTTAATCCATGATTTACTGTGAACTGCCATTTAGAAAAGTTCCAAGTTTTGTGTTTTTCACTATAGAAGCTGCCCAAGCAATTCAAGCTCTGGAGAATGTTCACAACAGACTTCAACTTAAAGGGAATAATGTCTACGATGAAGACATCATGCGAATGAAACATGTTTTAAACAGTCCATTATTGAGACAACTTTTAGCAATACAAGCATCATGTAGTGAACTGAACAAAATGGTCGATAATGCTAAAGGAGATACAATCAATGATTTTGAGTTTTCACCTGATGGAGAAATTATTCCAATTCCAAGTAGACACATACAGTTGCACAGAGATGAAAATCATCCCAGTCTGCAGGGAAATGTGAAAGGTGATGGGATGAAAAATGAAGGGTATGCATCTCAAGAAGAGGATGAAGAACTGTTTGAACAACTTGGTCCAGTTGCTCAGGGTCGAGATATGGAGAGAATAGTTTTATCGAAACCTGAAAACGGTGGTCTTGGATTTAGTGTGGTTGGTCTGAAAAGTCAGAATAAAGGAGAGTTAGGGATTTTTATTCAAGATGTTCAAAAAGATGGAATTGCTGCGAGGTAACAAAGACTCAATCTTACCTTGGGTCTTTTTGCTCGCAGTTTTGAAGTTAATCTATACTGATAGTGATTAAAACATAATAGGGGGATTATGCAAAACAATATTAGTCATAAATGACATTTAAACTGATTATGAATAAACCATGTGTACATCGGAATATTATGCATTTAATATACAAATTAGCAATTGTAATCACAGAGATATGTGTCTGTAAAGTTATAGTTATTCATTACACACTTGCACCATACCAACACTTGTTTTTATTAATATTTTCTTTGATGTGATCCCTTCAATATTTCAGAGATGGACGTCTGCAAGAAGGTGATCAGATTCTTGCGATAAACAAGAAAATGCTGGATAGTGGTCTTACACATCATGAGGCAATTGCCATTTTACAGCAAAGCAAAGGAGATATTGAGCTCATTGTTGCTAAGGGTGTTCCTAGATCATTGTCAAGGAGTTCATCGGTGGCAAGTTCATCTCTCTCAAGATCTTCATCAGCTGTCAGCAATGCTTCACAAAACTCTGTTTCAATTCCTGTAAGCACCTGCTAGGTTCATTATAATGAAGCATCTCCCAGATGTTACAGTCTTGGTTTTGGACACAACTATCTTCTATTTAGCAGAAATATAGCATCTTCGTTGACTAATGGAAAACTCTATTCAAACCTTTGACTTCTTATAATTCTGTAGCTTGTTGCTTTTGCTTTCTACACTATAGAAGACCAGTGAGTCATATTTATGTTGCATTTATTGTAATATCAGGTTGGAGATGGTGTTCATATTCGTCACATTGAAAATGTTGTGCTTCCAAATGATGGAGCAGGTCTTGGTTTTGGTATCGTAGGCAGTCGTAATGCTGGTGTCGTAATTAAAACAATACTTGCTGGAGGAGTTGCAGATCAGGTGCGAAAAAACATTTGTTGCTCATGCAGTATTCGTTTGCATTGACAATGACACAGTGTTATCGTAATCATGATTTGGTAGATGGCCTAATTATGCATGTGTATTAAACCAAAACAAGTGTGAAAAAACAAAATGTGGAATGATGAGGAGCAACTCAGCTTGAACGAAAACTACTCGTAACTTTTGAATGTTGCAATTCGTTTGCTGAAAAAATTGAAACTTCGCAAGGAGTGTTTATATGAAACGAATACTATTGTGTCGGACTAATGAGGAGTGGAAAAATTTGATTTGTTTTCAGGATGGGCGGTTAAAAAACGGTGATCACATTATGCAAATTGACGACACTAATGTTGGAACAATGACGAGCGAAGAAGTCGCTCAAGTTCTTCGTAAAGCTGCCAACCCTGTACGCATGGTCATTGCTCGCGTCACTACTGACAACTCCGGAGAACTACCTCCCAGGAAACCAGTCGTAAGTAACACAAGTCAAAGCCCGTTTTTCAAATGTTGGTAGTTGCTTGACATACTGCATGTATGTGAAAAACAAGCATGTAGTCTTCAGACGTATGTAATACTGACGTAGAGAACCACGAATCTGTGTCTAGGCCTCGTTTACAAGTGAAAATTTTTTTTCAATTTTCATTGTTTGTTTTAGGAGGCGGATAATGCGGATGTTTTTGAAGTGGAACTTTCGAAAGGAAATAAAGGACTGGGCATTACCATTGCAGGTTATGTTGGCGAAGAAAGTGAATGTAAGGAAGTAGAAAATAGTACAAATGATTAGATATAAGATTGAGGGCAGTAGCACAATGATGCACTTAAATTACTGAAAAATGCTTGGCATGATTACATCTCTCCTTAAGATCACAGATTTACATCAATTCTGTCTCAAAAAACGATTGAGGAGTCCATGATAGATCGAATATCTGTGCAATATTTTAAACATTAACATGAGATGCCCGTCAAATGGAGGAGCTGTCATTTTATATTTCTTACCCTATCTATCACCAGATGGTGTCGCTCGTCAAGAGCTGCATTTTGGATTTTAATGATAATAGACCTTGCGTGCTTAACCGATTTCAAATCACATGGTCTGAAATGGCTTAGTTTTATTGGCTATTTTCATGGTCACATGATTTGAAATGGGTTAGTTTGTATGCAAGCTAAGGAGGTCTGTTGCTTGTAGAATGTCAGACTGTTGGGTGGACAACGTCCTTCAATCTTTAAATGTCTTTTTTAGCGGAGCAGCCATCCGGAATATTTGTGCGAAGCATTACTGAGGACAGCGCCGCTGATAAATGTGGAAAAATTAATATCAACGATCAAATAATTGAGGTAAGGATCTCAATAAACGTGAATGCTACATAATGGCATCCAAAAGTACGGTATGAGCAGTATCCTGATGGACATTCATGATGGAATTGCTTGTTTTTGGAGAATTTAAAAATGGTAACATTTTGCTCTAGGTGGATGGCGTTAATCTTGAAAATAAAACAAATCTCGAAGCTGTGGAAGTTTTAAAGAAAACTGGATCAATCGTGAGAATGAAACTAGCTCGTTCAAAAGTAGAAAGAAAAAGATCTTCAGGTAGGATTAAACTTTTTAAAAACTGATATTGAGGCAAAATTTTGTGTAGTGGTTTAATTTTTTCGTTTATTCTTGTGATCTTACTAGCGATGTTTGATTTCGCTTATGCTTGCAATCCTGGCGATATTGACCTTTACTGTTTTTACGCTAGCGATCCCAACAATTTTTACCTTTGTGTTTTGCCTTGGATCTTTGCAATCTTTTTCTTTGTATTTTCCTGCGATCCTAGCGTCTTTGCATTCTATTATTCTACGATCCTGACGACCTTTCCATTTGTGTTATTTTCTTCAGAAAACATCATCCAGTCTCCTGCTGCTCAAGTAGAAACGAAGACCGAGAATGAAGTCGAGAAATATGGCAAGTATTCTTTCTGCCATTTAACATCTTGGTGTACAAAGGTTCTTTCAAACTCGATTCGCTTATTAAAGCAAAACTGTTTTTATCGGAGCGGAGAGAAACCTTTTACTTTTTGTCTTTTTGTCAGATGGCCCAGTTGAGGCAAAAGAAGTAAAAGAAATCAAAGAAAAATATCAGAGTATTGTGGGCGAAGAAGCTGAGATTCTGGTGCGAAAACCTTAATAGCTTTTCTATATTTGAGGTGGTGTTACTTATCTCAGCTCTGATGGACTGCTCAACTGTTTTGATACTCTGCTCCTTGTACCGCTGTAGGTTGTGCAGTTGCCAAAGTTTGCTCCGAATGGTGGACTGGGACTAAGTTTAGAAGGATTCACTCAAGGTACGTCCGTCATTAAAATGACGTTCATTTGAAGGAAGAGATCATCCCTTCCACCCTCTTAAAAAGAGCTGAGTCGGCCAATACATAATGGACTTTTGGAGTGTTTGCATGAAATTTAACAAATATAGTATACTGCAGCCTCTTGCTAGCGTGAGCATTTTGAAAAGTGGAGTCACTCGAGGGCCGAAGGTTATCGTAAGTTAGAGTAACTTGAATGGTCGTTCAGAGCAAAAAATTGTGGTGTCAGGACGTAATTACTTTTTAGAGGGACTTCAACAACATCGTATTCACACAGTCAATCCTACGGGGCCAGTTGGAGCGCATGGTGTTGTCAAGAAGGGAGACTATTTGATAGAAGTATGTCCTCAACAGTGGAACAAGAAATGTATAGCATTCCCACACTAATAGGGTAACAACGTAAACCATAATCGATATAAAATCTGATATGTTTTAGATTAATGGCACAAATGTATTGGAATTATCACACAACGAAGTGGTTGCTTTAATCCAAGGATTGCCTCTCAACTTCCGGCTAGTTGTTGCTCGAAAACGAGACGATGATGACGACATCGTTGACCAGGAATCTCCAAGTGTGTATTTGTTATATGTTTTGATAGATAGATGGACAGATTCATTTTAAAAGTTTTATATGCGGCGTGACCTAAACTACCAAGGTTGGCAACACTTAGTAGCTATGTATAAGTATATATGTGAAACTTTGCAGGTGAAAATTTGACCAGCAAATCAACATCATCCATGTGGGCGTCCGAAGTTGAATACGTGGACCTTGAAAAAGGAGAGAAAGGATTGGGATTTAGTATACTTGATTATCAGGTTCGTAAAATCCCGATTATTTCTATGTGTTTCGTCACGAATTCATATTTCAAAAAACATTTGTAGTTCGGGTTGGTTAGTTAGTAAAATGGAGAAAAGATCAGAGGCGGTTTAAATAAAAACAACTTCGTGCGCAAAACACTCGGCTATAACCAAATGTAGCTAAATATTGCTCAGGTTTTACAAAGCTTGTCATTTTCGGACCTGACCAGTCGTACCCTTACTCCCTTGCTTATATATTTAGGGAGATTTTTGTGTGTTTTCAGGATCCTGTGGTTCCTGAAGAGACTGTGATTGTGATCCGAAGTCTTGTTTCTGGGGGAGCCGCTGAACAAGATGGCAGATTACATCCAGGACATAGATTGATGTCAGTAAACACAACCAATCTGGAACATGCTACGCTTGATACCGCTGTGCAGACTTTGAAAGCGACTGAACGAGGTGTGATTACATTTTTATTAGAGCAAATTGAAGTGCTGTATAGGAACTCTTTTTTTCCTGCAAAAAATAGGAAAAATAGAAAGTATAGAAGAGTTGCATCTAATTTCTTAGAAGGAAAGATAGGAAGAAAAAATATGAGGGTAGTTGAATGGAATTGCGAAAATGTATTTGCTATTCCATTGTCGGTCTTAATAACACACAGCTTGAGCATAATTCTTAATGCTAGTATGTATGATATCAATAAATATGAGCCAACACTGTTTAACGGAAAATGCCCCGTTAGAAATGTAATACGACAGGCGATGATTAAAATGTTCGGCTGTGTAAATTACAGATTTAAATTAAAGTTTGATGGCTAAAATTACTTAAACCTGCAGTGTATTTATCCGTTTAAATGGACTTTTTAATTGGGCCGACTATTTCTCATTTGCCGTATTTTGGACATTATCGTACGCAAAAGTTGCGTATTATACTGAAAGAGAGGTTAGCAGTGGCATCGTGGCAGATATTTCCGACAGGAGTAGCGCACCGTTGGAAGAAGTTTAATATTTTGATATCAACAAATCCAGCGGATTTCAAAATGTTTGGAAAACAAAACTCAAACAATAATTCGACATTACATCTTAGTGTTCAGTGGACACAGAATCTTACATAGTATACCTTCACTTAGACTAAAATTTTAAATGAAGATATTCCCTGTTCTGTTTTCGTAGGTATTGTTCGTATTGGTGTAGCTAAACCACTATCACTGTTCGAAGACCCGGACTCTGCTGATAAAAACAACAAAGAGATAGAAAATGGTAAATATTTTTTTTCATAATTGTATTTGAACATTGTAGTTGGTACACCCATGCGGGCATTACACCGTCTTTCGAAGATTTCCATTTGGTAGTGTCGTCATTCAATGCATGGTAAGTATAGTAGATGTTTTGTTTTAGGCTGCTTCGATTTAAAAATTGATCGTTTTTTTCAAGATCGAAGCCCAGATCAAGAGAATGAAGAACTTGTATCCCCCATTCCCTTACCTTTCAACATCGAAGATCTTCCCAACATCTTGCCGGTCAGTGATCATCTTGAGACAATACGAATTACAAGGAAAATTGTGGGCAAGCTGGGTCTCTCTTTAAGAAGTGACCGGGACCAGAGTGGTTGTGAGGTAAAGGAGGTGGCACCTGGTGGAGCTGTGGATCTTGATGGACGTATAGGGATTGGAGATCATATCCTCAGTGTGAATGACCAGAGTCTGGTGGGGTTAGGCCATCAGCTAGTCAAGTAAGAATAAACTTGTGTAAACCTTAGCGTACCGTGAAGTAAGTTTTCTGACAAACAAATCAAAACTTATCGCTCTCAAATTGAATCTATTTTATGTAGAGCTGTTTTAAGAAAACAGTCGTTATTAAAGGATATAAGGTAGACGTACACATTTGGAGTTTTCTTCATGAGTTGACGGTTAATTTAGAAAGGAAGTTGACAGTTCAAGCGAATGTCCATTGACTTCCTCGTATTCACGATTACATCAATTTTTTGTAGCTTTGTAGTGATCAAAAAACAATTTCTCCCGCCAAAGCAACTGGGATCTCGCAGTGGCGAAGGCAGTTTAGCTTCCTCGACCCAGTCTCTTATTACAGATATTGAGACGCCTAGATATGATGGTGGTAGCGTTGAGAATATCAGGTATGAGTTCAAGAAATGTCAAAATATACGTTTCAAAAAGGGATACGCTACGCCCCGTGTGATAAAGAATCAGAAAACTGTAGCATCGACTATAAATAAGTGGTAAAAAGTACTTTCGACGAATACACGTTTATCTGAAAATATATTGATTTATTTGCAGTGAACCTAAAGTAGAACCAGTGAACACGGATATTCCAACTGTTCATGATGACAACGAGACCGGAGAATTCTCAAAGATACTTCACGTATACATTGATCGTAGCCCCGGTCAAAGCCTGGGTATTAGTATTGTTGGCGGGAATGAAGAAGCATTAAGTAAAGGAATCATTGGTATATTTGTGAGGTCTATAGTTGAAGGCAGCCCAGCTGGCAGTGAGAATGGTTTGAAGGTTAATGACCGTATTCTTGAGGTAAGGAGTTTCTTTGCGTCACAGTATAAATGTGGTTTAGTTTCCTGTGTAACAGAGGTTTTGAAACTTGTGTATCTAGGAAATTTGGAAACCATAAGAATCTTTGTCACTTTGGCGTCGTTTTTCGGTGGCTTGTAAAAAAATTTGATTTATTCCCGAAAAGCAAAGCTTGTTTAATAAAGCATTATTTGTCTCCATTTTTGTATGTTTTTCTACCACATCATTCACTGCATTATATTTCTGTCTAGCTTAATGGGCAGGACCTTCGCGACACTTCACATGATGTAGCGGTCGAGGCAATACGTAATTCAACTTCACCCATGGAATTTGTCGTGGAGAGACTTGAAGAACAAGCATTGTTGTCGCCACTTAAGGTATACAGCTTAAGTTCCATTTAAAATCAAAATCTGTCTGCCATCAGAGATTTCAGTATAATGTTTGCCGAGTTTTCAGAATGTCCCTTATTTTTATGACGGGTGAGAGGCACTGGTTGTTCTTTACACAAAATGGTCTCTGGGTTTTAGGATTCATCTCCATTCGACTGGGAAAGTGAGAGCAAGGCATACGAGAATGACGACACTCGCGATGACACGCTCGAGAAACGTTTAGCTCTAGAAGACACTGTTGTTGAAAGTTCTTTCTTGAACGATCACGAAAGAAGTAAGTGATCAACAAAATTAATTTAGAATATTTTTTAATAATAATGATTAAGATGCAATAGTTTCTTCGTCCCGATAAAGATTGCATGGCATTAAATGTAATCAATAGGAAAGTAGGGAGGGGTGCTAGGGTGCGTTGCCAGTTTCCACTCAATGGACCTTTAACCTTATAGACAAAATTTCAAAAAATTTTGAACTAGGAAAA
>JAODVQ020112239.1:0-16480 GCA_025400075.2 Phenganax stokvisi
GATGGATTGAATACAACGTCTGCACCACATTTCTTTGCAATATCAAGCTACAAAATGAAAATCATTATTGCACACACAGATCAAGTATACAATCCCCTGCCCAAAGTAATCAATTGTTTGATAAAAGAAAGGGATTGGACAATCACCTTCCAGTCATAGAGATCAAGGGCAATCAGAAGAGCAGGATTCTTTAGTCTGGCAGCAGCTACCATACCCAGTCCTAGAGGTCCACAACCAGCCACCACCACAGTGTCTCTGAGTCCTATTGAACCCAACTCAACTGCATGAATAGAACAGGCTAGAGGCTCTATGAAGGCAGCTTTCCAAGCTGGAATACTCTTTGGTACCTTATTGGGAAAAGCAATTTTGCTGTATACGCATTTCTGGCTATTACTAAGCTTACTTTGTGGTTGATAGCACCTTTTGGATACTTCATGTACATTGCCATCGCCCCTATCAAATTCAGACTAACTGTGTGAGTCAGCTGGCAATAAAGAGCCACTATAGGTGGTTGACAAGTAATACCCAGCTATATGCAACCTTAACAAAACAGCCTATAAAATAAAAGCACTGAAATGCAAACTGTTAGTATACATTTCTATGAGATATCACTTCATAGTACAATAGTATGTTTGTATGAGAACCCAGCCAGTAAGCACACAGATAGTTAGTTACCATAAGATCAACCAAAGCAGTTGCCAGTCGGTATTTTGTCATTGCGTAGCTGAAAACATACCTTGAGAATATTGCTTGAATCCGTACACATTATGAGGTATACCTAAGACATATTCATTGATTAGGACTGTTATCTATATCAGAAAAGTAACCTACACATATTGTAATCCCCTCTCTTGCAGTAGCGACACTCCCAGCATGGAACTATATTTTCTGATATAGCATGATCTCCGACCTCAAGTCCATATTTCTCCCCAGCACCTTTATGATACTTAATATTGACAACAGATATTGAGCTATCTAGATACCTGGGCCCAACTTTACAACTTCACCAACAAATTCATGACCAGGAATAACTGGTGGTTGTACATACCTTGGATGTCCCTTTTCTTTGTCACCTAGATATGTTTCACGACAAGTATATATACATTCTCTCCTCATACACCCTAGAACATCGAAAAACAAGCGCCTACCCCAAAAGTATGGAGCTCCAGCGAAGCATTTGGCATCTCCTGCACACACACCAACGGAAAGGACTTTGACAAGCATCTCTCCTTCTCCCGCCTCCGGTATAGGGCGAGTCTCTGATCGATAATCACCTGAACATGTTCTTTTAGGTGAATCGTGATAGGAAAGAGAGGGCACTAGACCTGGAGCGTGGCACACTATGCACTGCATTTTTGCTGAGCTGTGGGGGGCGGGATGGAGGTGTGTGTGAGCGAGAGCTACACGCGTGCGCATAATAATACTCCTTTCCACCGGTCTTAGATCGCTTTGTAACTTTAGTATTACCTATTGCTCCGCTGTCAATACGGCACATAGACCCAAATATTTGAAGTATTTTGTGCTCTTAGTACAATGGATTAGGGTATAATAATACTCAGACCAAGAATAATAGCACAAGGCACAAGAGACGTGGCTGGAGCAGTCATTTGGAGAAACTCATTTGATACATAAAACAGTAAATATTTTGCTGACTAATTTGTTCGTATTGTAGTTACAAAGTATATAAAGATGAATACAAATGATAACAAAAAAAGTATGAACTTGGTAAGCAAGGAGAAAACATCAGGAAAACTGAACATACACACCCAGCAAATTCCCAGAATCAGTACAAAGAGAGGTAAGAAAAATTTTGACAGATCTAACATGTCTCCAGGTTGTTGGGGGCCAATATTGTCCCCCTGACTACCAGGGGGTCGTGGTCTCCCAATGTGTATGTGGACTGCATGGTGTGGACCAACTCCAATGTGTTGTAAGGTCTCCGTGTCATCATCCAATACTCTCCCCTGGTATATGAATCTCACTGCTCTATTCTGTGCCAACTGCTCTTGAAAGTAGGTCCTATGCAAATGAAGAGTATAATCTGAACAGGATATGCTCCTTAGTTAATAGAAGATTTGAATTGTAAGGCCTCAGACCTTCTTGCAGCACATGATCTTTGCCAGTTTGTAAGGCATATGGACATGCACCAACAAACTACAATGGTTATATCCAGAAAATGGGCAGGGAGGGGGGGCAAAACAACGGTTAACTTCTAGCATATACAACTTCAATAACCTTTTCATGTCTCCTATAGTTGAACTGCGTTGAACATTGACAGGGAGAGTAGAATTATTTGGTAAGATTAGTCGAATTGATAGAGAGCCATCTTCCTCCTCCACATCAGCTTGCGGCCTTTGAAACCTTGACCTCACTGTAGACTCTTCATTCGTACGAGGACCTGTTGGTAGATCCTCTTCGACTGTCTCTGTCTGTTCATTGTTGTTAGTAGTACTTGGTGCTTCAGACGTAGTAGTGACATCAGTAGTGACATCAGACTCAGTTGGAACATCGACTGCAGGTTATATTCACACAATCTCACTTTTAGTGAGACACAACTTACATTCTTGCCTGGTTTCATTGCTCTGACCTCCTCTTAACCATAGGTAAACCAGTAGGGTCATTGTCAGCACAAGAAATACGGAGAAAAGTACCACTTCGTCCCCAACTCCTTCCACCAATTGACTAGCCATGGCGAAGAGAGGTGGGCGGTGACGTTCTCGCTGGTCGCCAAGCATGCGCATAGAATATTGTTGCGCGCCTGCGCACTACTACTTGCGCACCATAAAAGACGCTTTTCTCCGTCAATTCCCTGTGAAATAACCCCGTTCTACACAACGATAATTTTTCTACTATTAAAAACTGGTATGATTAAATATAATTGTATTGTGCTTTAACTATTATACCGCTATCTGTTACTTATTATAATATGTTAGAAATATAAAGTTCTTATCACGTATGAGAGGCTTTACTCCCAGTTGTGTGGTATATACTTTGTGAATATTTGAATCTTAGGCTATGTCTCTTTTTCCAGGGAAGCTTTGCAGGGAAGCAAAATATACTTATATAGGCCATGGTTAGATTCAGCCATGCCTTCTAGCGTGTTTATATAATAGCTGTTTACAAGAACTATAATTAAATCTTTGCAGCCAGACCCACATAAGTCTACATCTGAGGAATGGCAGAGGCGGGGGCTCCTAACAACAAAACCCACACAATTGATATGACAGCACTGCAACATGATATCACATGTCAGGTGTGCAATAAGATATACTCCTACCCAAAGACCATCAACTGTCTTCATTCGTTCTGTGTGTCATGCCTACGATCGCTCAGTTCTGTTAACTCCCAGAACAATATAGCTGTAATTTGCCCTAAGTGCAGCTGTGAATCTGAGATACCAGGAGATGATTTTGAAGGATACCCAGATGCATTCCACATCAACAGGAAAATTGAAGTGTACGGGTTTCTACAGAAAGTCACAGGAAGGGTATCTGCTCTCTGTGAAAAGTGCTCCACTGAGAAAAACAAAGTATCCACCTCTTACTGTATCAACTGCACCCAATTTATTTGTGATTTTTGTGTCACGATTCATCGCAACTGGAGTGAATTTCGAACCCATAAAGTAGTTCCCCTTAGTAACCTGAAAAACTCTACCGGCGAATGTATCCCAGAGAGGAGTGTGCCCTTTACGTGTCACACACATTCCAAGAGCTGCACCATGTTCTGTGAAACTTGCCAAATGGAAATTTGTCACGAATGTATCATTCGTGCACATCGTGACCACAACTATAACCTAGCAAAGGAAACAGCTGCCAAACATAAGAAGGAGGTTAAATCTGCTTTGAGTGAAATTACCGACATTCCTCAGCAGCTGCAGCTGGCAATCGACCAAGTCGGCTGCATATCACAGAGATATGCTGTAAATACCAAAGCTGTCGTGTCTGAAACCAAGTCCAAATTTGAAGCTCTCAAGCAACAACTATCCAAGAGGTGCCATGAACTTGTCCAAAATGCTCAAGATCTTGAGACATCAGGGCAAATCCCACTCCAAAAGCAGATCGAACAGCTTACTATAGTGAAACAGAAAGCAGATGACTGCATTGATTTTGTGTCGTCCTCATGTTCAGGTGAGCACATATCAGAGTTTTTTAAGGTGGAGAAACAGATGAAAAAACAAGTTCAAGCAGTGAAGACTGAGTTTGAAAACATTGACTTGATGCCAATTGAAGATCCTGAGAGCTATCTCTTTCTGCAACCAGACACTGAGGACAGTATAATGGAAGCAGGAAATGTGAGTGATGGGAGCATACTCTATGCTGGAACAACAGAACAAAAAACATTCTCTGTCAAAGAGATCATCACATTCTTCATAGCACTCTCATCTGCTTACTACAAAAGTCGTGCCAGTCCTATTGACCAGTTCAAAGCTGAAATACAGTCACTGAGGGACGGTTCAATCTGCCCAGCAAAGATTGCAATCAGCAGTGGTGGGTTTGCAAAGTTACAGTGCTCATTTAGTGAGCGTGGGCGTTACTCCATGAATGTCTATGCCCGTGGTAAACACATAACCGGAAGTCCCTACACTTTTTATGTGAAACCTCCAGCCCAGCATTTTCAGACTGCAGTTAAAACCATCCCCAGCCTCAGTAATCCTCGAGCTATTGCAATCAATAGCAAGAATCAGATCATAGTCACTGAAGAAACATGCCACTCTGTGACAGTCTATGGGCGGAAGTCAAGGAAACTCCTATCATTCGGATCATCTGGCCAAGGTGAATCTCTCTTGAACCGCCCACTTGGAGTCGCAGTTGACAAAGAAGGAAATATATACATTGCTGACAGCAAGAACAACTCAATAAAGAAGTATTCACCGGATGGTAACCACCTAGCGACTTTCAATGGCACTAGCAGCTCATGTGGTGCTCTCAACCAGCCATCCAGTATCAAGATCAATGGCAAAGGTCAAATTTTTGTGGTGGACCGTGGTAACTGTCGTGTCGTCATTGTGAATGCAGACTTTGAATATCAACGCCAATTTGGGGGACCAGGGATTGGCCTGGGGAAGTTGGAGGATCCCTGGGATATAGCATTTGACACATACGGGGTTTGCTATATTACTGACATGAAACAAGACAGTATAAACATCTTTAGCCCAAGTGGAGAATTTCGTGGGAGAATTGGGTCCCATGGCACACAGAAGGGAAAATTATATCGGCCATCAGGAATTACAATTGATCGATTCTGTCGTATATTTGTGAGCGAGGCTGGCAACCACAGAGTCTCAATCTTTCACGTATGCAGCGAATTTCTTGAATGCTTCAGTACTGGACTTAGTATGGTAAACCCCTGTGGTATTGCCATTGATGACGACGGATTTGTCTACGTAACTTGCTCAAC
The DNA here is from genome assembly GCA_025400075.2 of Phenganax stokvisi. Taxonomy (NCBI): domain Eukaryota; kingdom Metazoa; phylum Cnidaria; class Anthozoa; order Malacalcyonacea; family Clavulariidae; genus Phenganax; species Phenganax stokvisi. The sequence continues at coordinate 5,398 of JAODVQ020112239.1, forward strand.
TAGTGTTCACATCTTCTAAACTATCACGACTCAAACTGCATATCATACTTCAAAAGCATAATAAATACAATCACACCAGTATTACTGTCTAAACTCTATGAACTCAAAATTGCATATAATTTCTCTAAGTATGAATAATGGAAAACCAGTATTGTCTCTGATGATAGTGATCTGTTTTGTCAATGTAAGCTACTCTATTGCAAGTCCAGTGTTGCAGTCGATGCCACGGAGTGCTTGAAGTGTGCACGCAGCTGACTTTAGAACACCGTTGCAAGCATTTCCATAAGTATTTGCCAATTCACTGACTATAGGGAGAAAAAGAATTATAACTGATGACCACAGCCTCAGTAGTTTTGAACTAATTACAGCTTATTTCAGTCACTTTACTAACTCTTTTGGGAAATACATTTGCATGTTCTACTGCATGTATAATATACATGTGAAGCAATCTAAAAAAAACTACACATGCAATAATTGAACTGCCCGTTAGACTGCCTGCTACACAACACCTCTACTTAGTATGTACCCACAGCTAGCAAATTAACCAAATCAAACCCCATGAATAGATAGCTAGTTCATTTAAGTTGCTTTCTTCCCTCAACTGTACATTCATTGCATAGTGCAAGAGTTAGGAATAATCTATTTCACTCACTCCTTGATGGAACACTCTCTGAAGCTGAAAAAGATAAATAAAGAGATTTAAAGGTGACAAACAAGCAATAACAAGTAACCTACAAGGCAAGGATCGTCGCGGAAAGAGGTGAAGTCGTGTTTGAAGTCTTTGTTGCAGATTAAATGTTTCAATAGCTTCCTCTATATCATATTCATCCAACACATCAAAACTATCCTCTGGTAGTAAATCATTAATGGCCCTTTCTATCTCTATAATTTTTTCACTTTCTTCTGGAGTCGGCTGCAACTAAACACGACAAGAAATTAAATAATTATATTCACTATAGAATTTCCACTCACAATGGGATCAGCTCCCAGTTGATAAAAATCAGCATCTTGGCCGTTAATAACCAAGGTTCCTATAGAGGGTATATTTGTAGTGAAATTTCGGACCTTTCAGTAGGAGGCTACAATAAGGGGATGGCTTCTTCACCTATAATACAACTTATTCTACCTTGTGTTGCATACTGAAGGTTATGCACCAATAAGCTTCCCAAAGTGAAACTTCCTAACATAAAATCCTGCCCACAAAGTCCCTCTTGCACACAGGCCATATGCATAGGTATATTCCATGGAAATAATAGGGTATGTAGAAGCGTCTCTTATAGTGAAGTGATTCCCATCTCAGTGAGTTCCAGAGGATCCACTGAACTTATACTTACCATATCCTTTGAACAAAAGTCCCAGAGAATGATAGTTGAAATAACGAATAGTCGTGGTTATCCGATTAGTGACTCGCAGGCGATATATTCCACTAATGATGTTAATTATTTTGTACTCATTTCTTATTATGATGCACTTGCTCAGATAGTATATAGAACCATACATATCAATGGTGTATCTCCTAGTCGTGGGTAGAAAAGCATTTGGTACCTAAAAATAACAATCACATTCTTACTCTAAGGAATCAGTACTAAACTAACCTCAAGAGCTAAAGGTCTGTTAGCCATGTTTGGTGGTTGGGAACAGTGACCAGTATTGATGTTACCTAGTCTGTTAGTTGATAATATACTAGATGATGGTATAGAAGGGTCAACAACTCCTACTCTAACAGCATTACTGTCCGATGCAGGATCAAAACAGTTCACATAGAAAAGAAATCCATTCTTTTGTGTTTGACGATTACTGACAAACTCAAAGAATAGTTCATCTGAGCCATCAACATGGACTTGACCCAGTTCACCTGTGCCACAGAACCTCTTCTTAGTGCCGAGCTTTATGTATGTAATTTCTACCCAGTCCAGACACTCAGTTCCACTAGTACAAGTGTTTGATTCCTCTAGGTCAAAGTCAATTACACTGTAACTTATAATTTGACCTGGATCACACTTCACTCGGTACCTACAGGAGATCAAGAAATCACAGATGTTAAAGCAAAGAGGGTCAGTTTTCTTTTATGATGTTCATTACTAGCCAAATCCTTGGTAGATGAATACTATACATGCATCCCTGGAAATAATGGTTATGTTCTAGTATATATATAACTTACTTGAGACCTAACAGAAATACAGGTCATACGGCTAAGCTCCAGTGAGGGGTAAATTCAACTGACAAAGGCCATTATTTATGTACTTTTCAGCAAGATACCGGCTCACTTATAGTATGAAACCTTGGGAAGCATATTCTTCAATAACAGTGACACCCACACACACAAATTCCAATCATCGTAACACATATCATTGAGGATTCCTCTAGCTATATCAACTCTAACCTAGCAGCTCGTTCTCTCCTATTATCTTTTAATGCAAGTACTAGATGGATAACAGGAGATATTGTAAGACTTACTTCTCCTATACTGACAAGTAGGTAATGAAATATCAGGACAAGTATATAGGTTTTGAAATAACCTCTGTTGTCCATCTTATCATTCTAGATCTACTTGTCAACAAAGGACAAGTACACTTTGAAACATCTCCTTATATATAGTCCTTGTAAAGAAATTATTTGGTGTTTATAATAGTCTGCATAACATGGTACCTAGAAAAGTTCTATAAATGGTAGAATCTTGTCAAGGGCATGTATATTTTGTCTTCGGAAAGCAAGTAGGAGGAATAAATGGGCTTTATTATGCATACTGAGTGTAGGTTATGTCCCCAAACATGTATACATGTGTTGACTAGGAGAAGCATGTTAACTCAGTGGAGCCAAAGAACTTTTCATTTCACATTATAATATACTCTCTGATCATTAAAATGTCATCCCTTGGTCAGCCATGTTTATGTATCCCTCAGTTTGGTCAAATGACATATGGACATGGTGAGGAAATATGTGGGTGTTGGTGGACATTACCACTTGTAAGTTTTCCCTGGGCTTGCACAATCCTAAACCCTTCCATGGTTATGGTATCCTGTTTCTCATAAAGCAATCTATGTACATCTCATATCCCTAGCATTGTGGACATGACTACATTAATGTAATCATTACGTATTACCCTATATACCATTACCATACCTGCAATTGGTACTTTTCCTGTATGTACCTGACCCATGATTTGGTGAGAATATTCTATAGGTTTTTGTATCACCAGTAATATTTTGAACTGCCAGCTTCTGCTCCGTTATAACCGTTGGAGTAGACCGGCATACTCCATTCTCGTCGTGACAAGTACGGTAACACGTCCGGGTGCTGGAGACACGTGTCATAACAACCGATATATAAACGTATAGTTCTATGTGGCTAGCTAGCTACGTTCACTGACTTGGGCGGAGGAAATGGGAGGCTATTGGGAAGGCCGGAGTCATTAAATATGAAGTTACATTCGCCTGTCGTCGTGGAACAGTCAGTTGTCGAGGGTGCACGTCTTCTACACTGCCCTTCCACACGCAAGAAACCTACTAGCATCAGAGCCAGTATAAGCTTCCTCATACTTGGACTAGGAGGTATATAAGAACTTCGGCATGTAGACTGCGCGCGCAAAGTGACGCAGCGCCTTATAAACAGGGAGTTTTCAATGCACTGATCATTTCCTCACACAAAACAAACAGGAAGAGCCAGCTTCGCTAATAAGTGTCAAGTGGATTAATATCCACTGAGCCTAATAACTATTGCAGTTCCGTTTAAGAACACTCTCCTGATAGGTGCAGGCAACTTTTCGGAGAACTGGGTTACAGGCATTTCCATACATCAGGGCTAACTTTCGTACTAAAGAAAATAATGATAACCATTGTTAATGATTATAGAGAGAGATTTTACCATGGCGGAGGAAAATGGATAACTTAAGGTGTTCGATAGCACTCATTTTTGTAAAGAACCTCCTGTAAGTATTTTCATCTGGATCTAGTTCATCTTTTACATCGAATGATTCAAATCCAAGTCTAATGTCCAGTCCAAACTCAATCCTCCGAATAATTCCAATTTCTGCCAGTGATGGATTAAACTAGCAGAAGAAGAAGTAACAGCTGCATTGAAAGAATAAAAAATATGAAAGAACTAACATCAGGATTGACACCTGTCTGAAAATAGAATGCTATGCCTTCTTTTGTTGCAAGGAATCCTATAAGAATCATCCTTGAATTAAAAGTATCATCAATAAATTTGTTTTTACCATAGCCATGGTAAGTTGTAGAATCTAAACTGCAGTAGATAGTTTTTAGCTGTTTCGAAACGTCCTCTACATTCAATTGACGAATTCCTTTTAGTGTATGTACAATTTGGTTGTTTTCATCCCTGACTTCAATCAGTGACTTCTTATAAACCATAGACCAAGTCATCTGCACTATAAATCCTTGTGGATCTTTGGTTGGATCAACAATCAATTTTTTAGGCTGGAAAACAAAAGTATCTAGGTGCTAAACAATGTTATTTCAAGACATATGTACCTTGTGGTTATTTGGTTGTGAACCTCTTGGTCTTGTACAAGATTGAGCACTAGCTGTAATATTGCTAGGCATGCATCGAACGTGGTACATAAATCCTCCTCCCTCAGTTTCACGATTACTGGCAAACTGGAAAGTTATCCGGTTGTGGTTTATTCCATTAATTGGCCCATTTTCATTTCCACAGTATGATTGCTCATTCATTTGATCATAGAAAGCAATTTTAACAAAGTCGACACACACATTCTCTTGGTCATCTACTTGGTGGGAACAACTCACTCTCTCTTGTAGGTCAATATGTACCACACTAACACTGATCCACTCTCCTGGCTCACACAAAATGTGGTACCTAACACAAGTGTGTAATTGAAGAGTTTAGCTGCACTATAGTAAGAAATTAGTGATACTTTGGAAATCTTCACTGAGTGGTTCTCAAGTGGAGGAAACAGCAATGCGGATGCATATAGCCAAGCAAGTCAAAGCCACCCAGGACATTTCTTGCTAAGCAAAAGGACTGCCCTGGATGGGACTCGAAACCATGACACCCAATATTTCGGCATAAGTGCTCAAGTTAGCAACACAATACACCACAAGACAGGGCAAATGCAAGTGGATGTAGAGCATAAAACAGAAAGAGGAAGAAAGGCAAGGCAAAGGCACATTAAATAATTCAACTAAACTCCAGACAGCTGCATTTTTTTCCAAAGAATAATGAGCTGCCTTGCAAGTATTATTAAGTAACTGTGTGTTGTAAATGATTGATCTTAGCTTAATACATAAGTTTAATAGCACTCCTTAAGTTTCTTAACATTACATTCATGAGTTTTCCTGAAAAGCACTATAAGACTGAGTATACGAAACATAAAAGCAAACACGGGAAACTATAGTAATATGTAAATGAAACTATGGTGAAGAGCTTTAATAAAATTCAATAATCATATAACCTAAACCTTACTGTGAAAGTTTGGTTTCTATTTCCTCAAACCAGACAAATATTATTTTTACAAAAGATAAACTTTTCATTATTTTGAAAAATAACTCACAGCTGTTTTAAAACACGTGTGTATATTTATTATACCTGCAATCAGTGCTTGGGCGATATGGGTCTGGATTGCGAGGAGAAACTACCCGCCTGAAACCATTCCTCAGCCGCAATGGTTTTGGACCATTTGCATGAACATGAGATGCCTGACATTGATCTCCATTAAAGCATGTGCGGTAGCATCTCCACATGCTACATCAAGTAATTACATATTCATAATTAATACACAGCACTAAACCAGCCTTACTTGCTTGGAGGATACGGTATCTCAGTAGGGATACCAGATTCGTAAAGATAATGGCACTCGCCTGTTATGGTAGAGCAGTCAGGACCCAGAGCCTCTTCATCATAATCCCTGATGCATTCAGAATTCACTGACACCAAGATTGCAAGGATTACCACACTCCTAGTGAACCCCATTATTAATAAACAAATGGCGAGACTGTAATAAAAAAAATCTGGTTAAGCTGCTTTTATTTTAACGAGTTGCGCGCGCCACGCATGAAAGTGTTTGAGCATGCGTGTAATTGGTCGTATTCGAAACAATCATTGGATGGAGCTAGAGGGCTTGTCGGCATCCGGTGTGCGCGATATCGTCTGCCTCATGCGGGATAATAATATGACCCCTTCTTCCTCTCCTTATACTTTGTGCAAGCGAGTGTTAACTCAAGTTACAAGCTTTCCAAATGGGGCTGCATCTTGAGAATGAATCTGAGCTTTAGTCTAGGGTTGATGGAGTTCTCTCTAGTTCGATATTATCATATGGCAGGTATGGCATAATGGCTTGTGGCATAGCTAAGTTATTTGAGCTTGGTATTAAAGGGAAGTTGTGGAGAGTAGTTAAGGGGATGTATGAGTCGTGCAGTAGTGCTGTATTATTAGGAGAAAGACCAGCGTAATTTAGTGTCAAGCAAGGTGTAGCCCAGTGATGTAGCCCCCATCTTTTTTTCAGTTTTTATCTCTTTCAAAGGAGGTTGATAACGCTGGAGTTGGTATTTAGCTTAGTAGTGGAGAAAATTTGGACTACTATTTGCAGATGACTTTGTAGGTGTTAGTGAATCTAAGAAAAATTTGCAAAGCTTTATAGATTTCATATGTACTGTAATAAGTGAAGACTGAAGGCTAATGAAACAAAGAGTCCTGTGACAGTATTCTCTAAGGATAGTATTGAGGAAAGTTGGAAATAGGGGGAGAGAGAATTGTGTCTAAGGTTGATAAATATACATACTTAGGAGTAGACTTGACCTATAATGGGTCATGGGATGCACAAATTAAGAAAGTCTTAGAATGCAAGCCAATTGCATAGTGTTATTAGTAATAGAAGTATTAATCTGACCACAAGAAGGCTTTTGCTTTTATCAGTCGTTTGGCCTTGTCTTGAGTATGGTAGCAAGGTTTTGGTGTGTAATAAAACACAAGCATCTGCTTTAGAGTCAGTTCTTTTAGGAGGTGCAAAGAAAGTCTTAGGTTGCTCATAAAAGACTTGTAATGAGGCAGTTCATAGTGATATGGGTATAGAAGAAAGAATTGCAGGGTCTTATATAGGGATAAGGCAAAGCTTAAGTGGTGGTACAAGTTAGTTTCAATGTCTTAGGATAGATACCCTAGGAAAGTGTTTAATAATGATTGGGATGTCAAGCCTAGAAGGGGTAGACAGAGAAAGTTGTGGTATAAAGTAGCGGAGGAGATTTTGGTGGCATTAGAAATAGATAAAGAGGGATGGCATGAGAGAATTGGTGATTTTATACTCAAAAGGAATTTTTGTGTATGGCATCTGAGAGCATTAGAGGTATATCATATATAGGGATTGTAAGAAATTTGAGGAAGGTTTAAATTTAAAAAGTCGAGGTTGAGCTGTATGAGCATTTTGGAAACAGAATAGACTTTAAACCATATTTGCATGGAGAGTGTGATGCAGGCACATGTTTATTGTTTAAGTTACGTTCAGGTACGCATGGCCTGAATGAAGAGTTAGTTAGACACAATAATAGAGATGGGAGGAAGGAGTGTATGTTGTGTGGGACAGATTGTGTGAGTGTATGCCATGTATTGTGGGAATGTTCAGTGTATAATAATTAGAAGTAACTTTATAGAATCTCTGAGAGCTATTTTGAGATAAATATTCAGAATTCAAGTCACTCTATAGGTATAATGGAAAAGTCAGCATTTTCATTAGGCACTGAGCTTTGGGGGGATGAATTTAAGGTACTCCTTGAGTTAGTCAGGGAATTCATTTTAGCCGTTTGGGAGAATAGGAAACTATAAGCTTTTACGATAACATGCAAACTGCCAAATCCTAATCCTTGTCTCATTGTCCAACTGGGGACAGAGGGAATTCAGATAGGGTTTCAGGGCTGAATGGTTAGTTGGGTAGGTTGAAGTGTCAGTGTGGTAAGACAGACACTTCTGGTTCTCTTCCTCTGTTGTTAAACTCCGCTCACTCTGGTGGGTGCGTGGCTGATGGAAATTATGCCAGGGCATGAATGAGTTATTATTATCATGTGGCATACCCTAGAATTAGTGTAACATCTCTGTAGAAACCCTATGACATCATAATGGCTCACAGTGCTTTAGGTTTCAAATTGCAACAAAAGGATTCAGGACTGCAGCAATGAGGCTTCAGCACTGGTGTATATCTTTAGCTTATTAGTCTCTTCTCATATTAAGGGCACCTATTGTTCTACTAAATACTACCTATTATTCCTGAATTATCAAGTTACATAATGCAAAACTACACTACCACAGAATTGTTTAACAAATTAATCATAATTATGCAACTTCACGAAAAGTATTAAAAACATCCTTAATAATGGTAGGAAATATCTAAACTGATATCTGTGATCATTTCCTATGCTCTAGCAATCATTCCTCTTTGTGACACACATGACTTTGTTGCACACTGTTTGTTTGTGATTAATTGACCTCTTCCACCAGGTGATCATCACTTTGCCTCCTTCTCCTCCTAGTGGTATAGTTGGACCCAGCTGGACCTGAGACTAATGATGCAGGTATTACTGTTTGAGGTGGTGAGGATGGTGATAATTGTTTATCGGTACTTAAAAGCAGGTTAGTACATTCTTCGTTTTCTGAAGAGAGAGAAAAAGAATAATATTGTAAATACTAGCAGCTGGTTACAGGTTAATAACGGTGTTACAACTCTCATTGGAGGTTCATATAAGGAATATTAGGTAAGAACAAAAACATACTTGTTATTGCTTTATCTTGGTGAGCCTCTATTTCGCTGCATCTCTCGTTAATAGCCCTATCTCTCAGTTTTTCCACCTCTGATTGTTGATAAGATGAACCATAGGCAGCAACTGACTGTGACTTAAAATATTCCAAGGCATCAAGGACATTGTTAGGAAGGTGATGATCCACTGCTCCTAGCTCCACTCTGATCATACACATGTCATCATTACTCACTTCATACATTTCCAGTTTTAGCCTGTGTCTTGACCTGCCAAAGCAACTACAAAGAGTGAGGAGTAATACTTCAAGTTTGCCTAGCTGACAAGTGTTGATTTATGCTGAATTCACATTATTGAGAGAAGCTACACGCAAGGGGTAATAATGTATAACCATGCTGCTGTCGCGAGGATGAATTGGATTTTAAGTGTGTGGGCAAAAACCCAGTTTTAATCTTGTCCCCTGGATCTCAAACAATAATTGTGCTGGAGATGAGTTTAGTGTTGTCAAGAGTCATTAAATACTGAATTGGAATGGATTGGACTGGAATACCGGAATTACCTTTAAATTCATTGCATATTCTATAAACTGTGCAGCACAGCGATATCTATGGACTATAGTATAATGCTCTTTCTTGCCCTTTACATTGACCCATACAATGCCAGGCACATTGTGTAGACAATGATGTTAACAACTACTGTACTGCAAAGACTGTATCTACAGAGAGAGCACTCAAGTGACTAGGCATCCATACAATAAGTGCTGAGAACAAAACGAAAGAAGAAGCTAGGTACTGTCGCCAGGTTTGTTGGCAAATCACTGCAAACGCAGACAACAATGTTCTAGAGGGAGTCAGCTGGTTAGATACATATATACATTTAATTGTATTTTAGCCTTCACAAAGGCTCTGAGAAGAGCCAGAAAGCTTCGTCTTTACTGAGAGCTTAGTGCTCATTTCAAATAATTAACAATTTCCGTCACCATTTTGGCCCGGCCACCCCACTTTCATGCGTCAGGTGCTAGTTTAAGACTTGTAGGCCTTGTGTAGCACAGGCAGGTATGAAATATTACATGAATAATATTTATAACAGAGTTTTACATTAATTTACCATCTAGATGATGATTTCTCCATTCTAAGATGAAGGATATTTCCCGGAGGGAAGGTAGGTGTAAACTTTCCACAGGGACCTCTCGCGTGGTCGACAATGTCTTCCTCAAAGCTACTGAGAATATCTCTGGTTATTCCTCTTCTACTGCAGTGTATATATAATATGCACACCCTATGCTAGTGGTATAATTTCACACATTTAAAAACTGAAGAAAGAAGGACAAGGCAAAGGCATAACATCTTGTGTGCATGTGTGCCTCTTATGTTTATATGCCCAGAATTCCATCTCGTCACAAATCTCAAAATGCATCAGATTTTATATTAACTTCAGCTCTCACCAACACTGACATGATTGCTCCTTTAGCTTGCCTGACAGCTAAGCTACAACGCTTCATCAAAAACAAGGCAGGTGTTGCACATTGGTGCTCCCAGTTCACATGCATTTGTTGCTCAAGTGTGAAAGTGGCACAAATTAGGTCAACTGAGCATGGCAACTAGACGGTGGCAACTAGACGGTTAGCTCTGCCATGTACTAACTCAATAAACACTTACAGGGGAACATGCTTTACAGGAAATACAGCATTTTGGATGCTTATGGAGGTGGTCTTCTTTCCAATAATAGTACGAGCAAAATTCTCCAGTTGTAAAGACGTTGCTTTCCTTTTTAGCTCCACTTTCTGTCTTCTTGTAGAGCCTTCCTGATCTCTTGAGGTAGAATGGTCTATGACGTCAGGGATAGTGTTCTTGCTACAACTTTTGGGCCGAAATAGCACATCAAACTGTGTATTGCATTGAACAACTCTAAATCTAAGAGAGTTGGAAAAGTATATAAATGGACCTTTGGTTTCTGGCAGTTTTTCAGTAGATTCTTGGCCTGCTGTTTAAGATAGAGCATTGAACGGAAGTTGAGCCTATTACAAATTAATAATGAAATAGAGAGTATTTATTAGAAAGGAGAGGTGAGGTTTGTTACGGGATCATTACTACACATAAAAAGTAGGGTGCGGGTGTGGGCAGTGTCCGTTGTAATAATGTAGGGCATGATCTTTTGATACAGTACTGGACAAAAAATAACATACGGCGATATTAGTCATACAAGTACCATTAGGGTATCCATTCAAGTGCCATTCAAGTATAGTTCGAATACCATTCAAGTACTGTTGCAGTACCTTTATCATCCAATTAGAGTAAGCCACCGATGATCAGACGACATGTATTTTCGGACGCGTTTATAAATTCCCTGGAAGACTGAGTTTGTCT
>JAODVQ020112343.1:0-16479 GCA_025400075.2 Phenganax stokvisi
TGAAAGAATTCACATTACTTGTCGCCTCAATGGGCTCCACCACATTGGGTGAATTCATATTACTTGTTGCCTCAATGGGCTCCACCACATTGGGTGAATTCATATTACTTGTCACCTCAATGGGCTCCACCACATTGGGTGAATTCATATTACTTGTTGCCTCAGTGGGCTCCACCATATTGGGTTTAACGACATCGATGGCAGTTGTACTGTTTATGTCAAATGAAAACTCATTAAAATCAACAAAGCTAACTCTTACAGCTTTTGGTAAGTCATCGACAGACAAGTAATCAATATTTGAATCTAAAGCAATTTGATTAGCACATAAAGCACTTAAATACATTTTATCGCCTTGCATTAAGATCAGATCTAATGTCACAATTGACTACGAGCACAAAGGCTGTTCGTTAGCAGTCAAAAGACTTGATAAACACATGAATGCGCACTGTTTTCCTCTTGAAAGAACACTAAATCGTTCATTGCCTTGATGTATAGAAGAAGTAAGATACAAAGACATAATTTACCCGCAGAAATGTCGATTTGTTGTTGTGATATTTGTGTGTACGAATACAAGCTACAATATCTCAGTAACCACATGGAGAAATTATTCGTACGACCCCCTCAAAAATAAAAATATCTTCTCCCCCCAAATATTTCATTGTTCGAACCATGCTTGGAACTTGGAAGCCCCCCCATAATCCGAAATTTCCTTAAAAGTCGAGTTTATGCCCCGGAAAATGCGGACACACCGAATTTGCCGAGCTTCGTCTCGACTAAATTCAAGCGCGCGGGAAATGACCCGCAAACAGGCTCCCTCCCTAATCATGCTGGCAAGATGCAAATGACGTCATGTAAGCGAATTCTCTGAGCTTCCAGAATAGTGTGCTACCTCGCCAGGGCTCGGCAGCAACTATATTTAGCGGTGATCATGAAAGTCTAAAAGAGTCTGTAAAAGACAACCTTAACTAACAAGGAACTTAGTCATCGCCAGCGAATGAATGGAGAACGCAAGGATTGCATGCCTGCAAAAAAATAAATTCCTTGCATTCGAAGGGACGGATGCAAGCAAAGTTGTGGTACACTTAAATGGTGTTATGTGCAAGAACAAAGACCCGGAACTTACGTTATAAATCAACACAAAGTTAAGAATAGCGAAAGCCTTGATGCAGGGTCTCCGACAAAAAGTCATCTTTCAGGGGATTGCGCATATTCGTACTTATCATCGCAGCAAGAAAGCTGGAAATTCGACCTTGTTTCGTTAAATTCGACACTCACTTGCCACATTTGCGCTATTGAAGAAAAAAATTGGCGCATAAATCAGAATAAGGTAAAGGGGGTAAAGAATAAATCATCGGATACTTGAAAGACAATTGCTCTGCTAACAGTGATTTAACAGAAAAGTTAGATAGCATTGTCGAATGGGCGAAACTACTGCAAACAAAGAACATCAATTAACGGATGATACACCCAAGAACCGCAAAACCTCAGACAAGGACTCTTATAACAGCCTATGCACTCACAATGTACTTCAAATATGTATATGGCTTGCAGGGCGAATTTAGGGGTAGCCAAATGAGTCACGCGACTAAGGCAAAAATTGCGACAATAGCCCAGCTCAAGGTTTTCTAACTGCGGTCCGTGGGAATTACTAATTTGTTGTCGCTCCACGGCTCCAGTTATGAGTTATCAAGTTTCATGCAGTGAGTTACTGAGCCCTGAGCAAAAGAGTCATAATAGCGGTAATCTGCTCGAATTTTGCCTCATTTGCGGCACATTCCAGCCATTTGATTGGCTGAGAGGGATTTTGCCTCATCTTTGCGGGGGTCTGCCTTATTACGCTCCAGATAAGCATCCTGATTGGGTAATTAAAAAAATCTGAACCCTTAGTGGCTCGATTTTTTTGCCTCATAGCTTGGCCTCCTGCAATATTATTGGTTATTCACTGCAATAATACATGACTGAATTTTGCTTCACCTGACTCATCAACTCATTTGGGAATTGCGATTGGGAATATAGAGATGCCTAACGTGCAAGTTTACAGCCTCTCTGAGGGCAGCTTTGATCGAGAAGGTTCAAAACGAGTGGCAAAGTGAGGGAAATTATATAAGAAAGTATTTCAGCAAGATTACAAGTCTGTAAAATCCGCATTCGCGAGAAATGATCAGCAATATCGTAAAGATATTGAAACTTATTTCAAGAAGGGAATTGTCGCTTCACCGAAGACTCGATTACCCCGAAGACCTCTTTAGTCTGTATTGAGTGCTGTCAACAACACGAATTCCTTTCTGGCGAGAAATCTCGGTGCCAAATCGTACAACCCCAAGTACGCTGGGGATAAAATAGCGTTATACAGCCACCACCCGCAAACTAAATGTACAATATTTTACTTGTTGGTAATTCGTATTGTGTTTAAAGATCTGTGTCTGAGAGACAATATCTAGTTGAATAATTTTTTACGTATAAATGCGGTGATCCAGTCAAGTGATTATTCTAGTTTACATAACACGAAGGAGGGCACCCCGTTTTATTCATGTTTTTAGGGTGTTTGTTATGATGTTATGATTGGTATCTATGTTAATACTTTACCTATCATTGCATGCGAAGGCAATGCACGTGGCGTGCATGTGTAATACGAATCTACGGTTATTGTGCTTATGAACTTATGATGTTTTGTTCAAACGAAATTTGACAATGTTAACTTCGTTTTCAATGCTTATTTTCATGGGACTTTATTGTTTCATTTTTTCACTTTTGGGCTAATGTATGTTGTGCTAAACATCTGATCATAGCAATAGTAGCCTTGTGTATAAAACCAGAAGACTACAAGAAACTGGGTTAATATTTAACACACAGTATATTTTCAGTGGCGTAGTTAGCGGTCCCGCCGTCCCGCCCGGCGGGACTAAAACTTTCCACAAAATTGAGAAAATGTTTTAAACTAAACGTAAGTTCACAGTTTTGCTTATTCTGAATCTACAAATATTAATTTTCATCTTTTTTCGGTGCTTTTATTCATTAATCATTTCAAAATTACGCAATTTTGCAGTCTGCTCAGTGTTGCCTAGCAATTGAATCTTTGATTACCTAATGTCCATGCATTTATTCCTTACTCACGCTATTCGCGTGATCGATGTCCCGAGTTCCGCCGATTTTCATATGGCGGAACATGCAATACTGTGTTATACATGAAGTTCTCAATTTTGGTTGGATAATTCACACAACGCATGCCCAGAACGGCCGTTTTCAATAGCGAATTCCCGCTATTTTGTAAAGGCGGAGGATTTAATATTCAACGCTTCTCACGAAGCTTCTGCGTGAGTACACGAACTTTGACGGTATGATATATTCATATTTCATAACTATACTTGTGGTTTCGCTGATGTATACACAATTGCGTCAACGAGAGTGGCGAATCCTGTTGCCATTGAGGTTAGTGAAGCCGATATAGTAAATGCTTTGTTGACAAAGCCTTTATCTCTTTGACCAACTGGCGAACAAAATGTTATTAAACGAACGACCAACTTCGAATTCAGCGGGACCATTATTTTGAGCTACCTACGCCACTGTACATTTTAACTGATTTTATTGAATCAACTCGCCCTTGTAGCTGGTGAATTACGACTGCTTTGGTTTTCTTCGTATCACTCAATATGCAAATATCATATGTTTCAGTATACGATGTAGTAAATCTAGTGATGATATCAGTTTAAAAAAAAAGTAATTTAGTCACTGAAAATGCCATACTATAATAATTGTAATAAGAATCAAATATGAATAATAAAATGAATAAGTGCAGTCAGAATGGGTGTTAGAATTTCGGAAATAGGTCAAGTGGGGGGAGGGGGGGGAGGGGTTGGAAGGTGTAAAGGGTTGGAATTGACTGCGATTGGAATGGAAAATGAGCAGTTTGACATCTTTAATATGTGGCTTGAAGGCAGGTGCTTCCTCCTTGAAACCACTGGGCTCATTAGGTATCAGAATAGGGCCAACCATTTCATGAAATCTCCGGGTAGTCTGTTGATATTGTGTGTTTCCTAGGCATGCAGATGAGCGGCGATATTCGTGGAAACGGTCATTTTAGCGCTTCCTGTTAAAATTACTAAAAGTATTTTCGGAAACGATTGTAAAGTACAAAAAAACACCTACCTTCCCCCCCCGGAAATTTTTCGCTGAGTTGTCATGGACGAAAATTTTGACTAAGGTGTAAAAAATCCTGGATCCGCCCCTGATGGCTTGAAAGTACCGATTCACAGAAATGAACTCGTATTAGTTACCAATGTAAGCACGGCTAGGCAAAGCATATTCAAAGAAACCGAAACGAACAAGTTAAGCCTGAAGAAAACTGGCACAATGATTTGCTATCTACCAGCACAATATCGCATAAGCCCACAGAGAGCAGCACCCATACACTAAGCTTAAAATTCCTGTTTTAATTACTAATCATAGCCCACAAAGAGGTTTCATTATGTTGGCTAGTACGGTAAACAACGCCAACACTCAGGTTTTTTTCGAAATCGGCTGATATACAGAAAACAATTGGGAGAAATACCTCGAATCTGTCCAGAAACGCTAAAAGCCCATTTTTTGTCTCTAGCCATTCAAATTTCTCTCTACACAATTAAATTTTTCATGGAATAGTTCGTCCAGTTTTTCCCCTTACATAATGCCTTCAAAGAAACCTTCAATGGAAACGCACAAGTTGTCTTTTTTTTCCTCGAACATTCGATCATTAGCACCGAATTGGATTTCTTAGTATGTGTTTGCAAACGAGAAAATATCGAGTTTGCGTTTATTACCTGAACGTGGCAGCGACCTTTACGAAACAGGACAGTTAACAGCAAGACTGCGTTGGAGTTGCAGAAAAGCCTGGAGTGTGAACGGTGATGGGTCAGAATTTCATAACCTTTAGCCGGGGAACAAAGGTAGTAACAGGACGCCAATCACACAATTTTTATATACAACAGCATAACCAAAGCGCTTTTTCCAAAATAACCAGTAGCTCAAATGGACTATGACACATTTCCACCACCTACGGGCGCTTTGTTTTTTTTTCTGAGATTATTTTCTTCCGTATATTTGTAAAACTGATCCCGTTCCGTGGATGACAGCAAACAACAAAAACAGACGTGGTCCCAGGAACGACGGCAAGCAAAATTGACTTACGGAAGGGCAATTGCTAGATTCCAATCATCGCCGTGCTACGAACGCCGTCCTGGCGTTCCCAGTCCTGTTTGCTAAAGGTCGCTAATATTCACGCTGGCGCAGAGCAAGACGAGGGTTCTCAATCATAAAACATGATAGAGCCAATCGGACTTGGAGAGGGGTGTGTTCATATATCTGGTATATGCCTTGATGGCCCATGAAAGAACCTAGATTTTTATTGATTCAAATCACTATTTTCTAACAACAACACTTCGCCATCTTGGCTTAATCGTCTATACCCAAGCTCGCGCGAGAGCCTCCTTTTGTCCTACATGTAATTAGATATCATACAGCAGGAGGTACTTAAATAGCATACACTACATCCCTCCCTTTTTCAAAAACAAACTTCATATATGAGGTTCCCATGTATCTAGTCTCTAACTTAAGTCTTTTTTTTCTTTTCTCCAACTTAAAGTATCCTAACAGTTTGTAATCCCGAATGCATCTATTTCCTAAAATCTAAATACTAAGTGATATCGTTAGAAATACAAACGTCCTAAACTCAGTCATATGCATAATCGTTCAGACACTTTGGTCTCCTTGTAATCCGTTCTGATCGTCTTGAAAGAACGTTTTTCTCAATACTATTACTTGCCTGTCCAATAGTTCCTTCTTCAGTACTTGCCTCTTCTTCATTTAGAGTTCTCTCATCTGCCTGAATTGGTACTTCTTCACGCACTGTTTCTTTCTGTACTGACCCGGGATCTTGTAAGGTCCTAATAGATTTTGGAGCATTTACAAATAATTCCATATCGGTACCTGGCCGACGTACGCCCTCAGAACCATCCAAAAACCTTTTACAGTGTGACGTATTACGCGAGTATTGTACTCCCTCCTTCGATTGAACCGCCAAACTATTTCCATATTTCTTTAGAACAGTAAATGGAACAGGATTAAATCGGGTTGAGAACTTATTCTGCTTCTCTTGCTGTACCAAGACTTTATCACCTGGAAGAATATCTTAGTAACACGCACGTCGTCTATCGTCAGCATACGCTTTACCTTTGTTTTTCTGCTCGTGATCTCGATCTCGTACTTCGAACTCAACGTGTATGTCTCGAAGTTCTGGCAAACGTGTCCGTATCTTCTGACCAAATAACAACTCAGCTGGGCTCATACCTGTAACTGGATGAGGTATACTGCGGTAGGACGCTAAAATATACATTTAGTTCCTTCTTCCAATCTTTCTTCTCTGCCTGTGCAATTGGAATTCTCTTTAACAACGACCGATTCTGTCGTTCGACTTCCCCATTCGCCTGAGGCCACTTCGCAGTGACTCTTCGATGCCGAATTCCTTAATGATCCATATAAGCCTCAAACTCTGAAGCGATAAATTGAAGTCCATTGTCAGACGTCAGGTTTTCAGGAAGACCGTGTCTAGAAAAAATTTCTTCAAGACTTTCAATGATCTTAGCAGTAACGGTTGATCTCATGATGATAACTTCATAATATCGACTGTAATAATCAATAACAACCAGTGCAGACTCTCCTGTGGGTAAAGGTCCTAATAGATCAACTGCTAGATCTCTCCACGGGCCACTAGGAAGGGTAGTTGTTCTAATGGGTTCTACAGGGTCAGGACGGCTAACCAATTGGCATCCATAGCATGCTTTACAATATTTCTCTCCCGCCTTCTCCATTCCCGGCCACCAAACTTTACTTCGAAGCCTCTGTTTTGTTCCCACTATACCAAGATGCCCCTCATGAGCCAAACTTAACACTGTGGGTCTTAACTTCGTTGGTATAACCACTCTTGTTCCCCTAAGCACTAGTTGACCAACTACACATAACTCGTCGCAACATGGAATATATTGTTTGTAAACCATCTCATCCCACGAATTATTGTCAATAGATTTCCTTACTTCAGCGAGTTCTTCGTCACCTGTGGATGCTTCTTCAACTTCTTGTGTAGTCATTGCATTAGGCGTTGCTGTCACTGCCACAAATCGTACATAGCTTTCAGCCTCTTCCTCATACTTGCTGGTGTCCTGGTGGCCATGTAATAATCTTGACAATGGGTCTGGAATATTTTTCGTTCCTGGCATGTATTTCACTTTGAATTTGTAGGGTTGCATTCGCAGCACCCACCTTTCGATACGTGCACAGGGCTTCGATTTGGGCCCATAAATGAATTCCATTGGCTTATGGTCTGTGATTAATTCAAATGGAATCCCATATACATACTGATGGAACTTCTCACAGGCCCACACCAAGGCCAATGCTTCCTTTTCCGTCTGCGAATATTTCTTTTCGGTTTCAGTAAGGCTACGACTTGCATAACTGATAACTCGTGGACCATCTTTATGCTTCTGTGTTAAGACCGATCCTAATCCGACAGGACTCGCGTCAGCAACTACCTGGGTTGGCGCGTCTTTGTCAAAATAACCAAGCGTGGTGCTACTTGATAACTGATTCTTCAATTCTTGGAACGAATTCCTCTGCTCTGAGCCAAAATTGAACGGTACTCCTTTCTTGGTTAGACACCTTAGGGGTTCTGATACGGTAGCTAAGTCAGGAATGAATCGACCACAGTAGTTCACCAGACCCAAGAAGCTTCGCACTTCCGACGCCGACCCTGGCTCTCTCGCTTCAACCACTGCTCTCACCTTCTCCTCTGTGCAGCTAATCCCATTTCCAGACAAAACTATTCCGACAAATGTCAGACGACTCATATTAAATTGGCACTTCTCAACATTGAGTGTTAATCCATACTCTCCCAATCGCTTTATAACATTCTCTAACCGAATGTCATGCTCTTCTTGATTCTGCCCATGCACAATGATATCGTCAGATATGTTAACCTGTCCTTCCAATCCTGCAAGTACTCTCTGGATCTCGTGCTGGTATTGCTCTGATGCAGAGTTGACTCCAAATAGTAACCTTTTATATCTGTATAGTCCACAATGGGTGACAAATGTAGTAATGTCTCTCGATTCAGATGTCAGTTCCAATTGGTGGTATCCCCACTTTAAATCAAGCTTGCTAAATACGCTACTTCCATTCATACCTTGTGTAATTTCATCAATCGTAGGGATAGGGTGCCTCTCTTCCATGGTTGCTTCATTTGCTCTGCGCATGTCAACACACAGTCTTATCTCCCCGTTTGGTTTGGAAACTATCACTACTGGGTTGACCCATGAAGTCGGTCTCTCCACTGGTTCAATAATATCTAGGCTTATAAGGCGTCTAATCTCTTCTTCTACTTTGGGTCGCATGCTAAAGAGAATCCTTCAAACAGGCTGAACTACTGGCTTTACGTTGGGGTTTATGTGGAGCTATACAGTCCGACCTTTCAACTTACCAACCCCTTTGAAGACCTCCGGATACTTCTTCTGAACCATCTCGCCAGTGTCTTCCATTTTGATTGAAGCAACTTCAGCACCCATCTTGAGAACTCCAAGTTTCATGGGAGTATCTCTACCAAGGATTGGCTCTCCTCGTCCAGAAATAACACAGACTTCTGCATCTGCAACATGATGACCAACAGATATTTTCCAATTAAATGTCCGTATTATCTCCAGTGGTGTCGATGAGGCATATGTATACAGTTTCTTTTCTGACCGAGATGATGTACATACAATTCGACTCTTCTTCAACCACTCCCATGTTTGTTTATCCACGATATTAACACTGGCACCGGAGTCGATGATCATGTTCATTTGACATCCTCCGACCGTAAGTTCAACTTTCTCTGGTTTGGAACTTCCCACAATGAATGCATATCTTGAATCCTCCTCCTCCTCTGGGTTAACTACATTAACAGTTCTGCGCCGCTGTTGGTGTTTGCTGACATTATTGCTTTTCTTGCCTTCGGTCTTCGTCTGACATTAAGCTTCAAATTGATCTTTTAGACCACACTTTCGACAGGTTTTTCCTTTCGCGGGGCTACTAGGGTCTTTTCCAAAGTGACCATGTTTACCACACTTATAACAGCTCTTATCTTGACCGTTTCTCTCTTTCCTATTATGGTCTCGCCACTCACGCTTTTTCCCTTTCACATAATTTGCCACCTCAACGCCTTCTTGCTTTACTGTCGACATTGCTGCCAGGCGCGAATCAACTTTCTAGGGTAATTCCTTGAGCATTTACAAATAATTTCATCACGAATTTGATTGTCTGTTTCATCACCATAATCACAATCTTTTGCAGCTCGTCTTAATCTAGTTGCAAACTGGCGAACAGTTTCTCCTTGCTTTTGTACTAACTTTCTGAAACAATGTCTAGCATATGTCCTATCAACTTTCGGTATAAAGTATGCATTCAGAGCGTCAACAGCCTTCTTATAATCTTTAACCTCACCTGTATTTGGTAGGGTTGAAAATATGTCCTGAACATCTGGTCCAGCTAAATGTAGCAATAAGGCACGCCTCCTCTGTTTTATTGTTGCATTGTCGCCATCAATGATCAAACCTTTTCCGTCTGCATACAACTCGAAGCCAGACAGCCATCGTTTCCATCTTAATCCAAGTGTTTCGGGGTCTCGAAGGCAGTCAAAAGTTTTGATCCTATTATTATCGTTTTCTTCCATGTATTTCATTTATTTCTCTCGCAATACCTTTGTACATTTGTTGTTTTTCCTCATCGCCAATGTTATATGCCGTGATGGCCCACGAAAGAACCTAGATTTTTATTGATTCAAATCACTACTTTCTAACAACAACACTTCGCCACCTTGGCTTAATCGTCTATATCCAAGCTCGCGCGCAGTGCTTCCACTTTTTATTTTTTAAATTCCCTAGAATTTCTCGAAAATTTCCTTAGATTTCCTCGACGAAGAGGTGAAATTTCGTTGAAATTTCCTTGAAAAGGGTTTGAGAGTTTAACAGGTCTAAACTACTCTAACAATGACTAACCCCCCCCCCCCAACAGAATTTCACACTCATTAAAAAAGAAAACCGAATATCCTTGTATGTGCATATGTGTCGAAGAATGGGTGAACCAAATGGTTCTATAGACATTAATCACTCATATTTTATAATTGAAACTCAGAAACTACATTAGCTAGTCATGTCGCATAGGTGTACGAGCGGGGAGCACGGGCCCCCCTAGCCAGTGGCTAAAATAGAGCTGTCGGGAAAAATTTTGTTTAGTTGGAAATTTTGAAAAACTATTTTGAAAAACAAAACTAGAGATTTATAGGTTTTTTTTCATGATAACAGGTTGCACATGCAAGTGCTCAATTTGAAATGATACGGTGCATTAATCATATAAGGTCATCTTCATGACTTTTTATTTGATATATTTACTCATCGTAATGAATCGCCTGGCATTATATTTAGTTCGTGCCTAAATCACGTCCATTACATCAAATTCCTATTAAATATGAAAGATTTCACATTGATCTTTTATTTGTAAGTTGCAGCCTCCCAAGGATTATGGAGCTAGGACCAGTGGCCGGGATGCCTATGTCATGTCGAATGTCACGATAGTCACGGGACTCATGTTTATAGGCTTATACCAATAGCTCATAATCACACAAATGTGGAGAAAGATCAAAGATGCAGCAACAATTTGTCTGCAATGTTTTCAAAATATCTAAAATGGTAACTATAATTGTGCCAAAGTAATCATACACTGTTTAAAACTGTTCAGAGAAAACGAACTGTTGACGAATGAGCATTTCCCATGGTATTTCCTTATATTTCGTTGATTTTCCTCAGATTTGCTAAAATTTTTTCTATCCTTAAAAAATCCTTTTCAAGACCAAAATTTCCTTAGAAAACGAAATTTCCTTGAAAGTGGAAACGCTGCAGCGCGAGACCCTCCTTTTGTCCTACATGTAATTAGATATCATACACCAGGAGGTACTTAAATAGCATACACTACAATATCAGATCACAAAACCCTCTTAATGTTTATCGGATTTGCACGACAACTGTTTTAAAACTCTTTGGCCCTATTTAAGACCCTCTAAACCTCTCCACCGATTTCCATTCCTATTCGTCTGCACAGTTTATTACCAGTGGCCAAGCTAGGCTCATTCCACGTACATCTTCCTCTTCCTTTTCAACTCTTGCAAAGGAAACCGACTGTGGTCATGCTAGTCAAACACGGCATGACTAACTCTTTTAAACGCCAAATATAAGCGCCGAAAGCACGCAATCACAGTCGCCCATTGTCCTGTTAATATTTATTTGATCACACAAATTTTAATTGGCATGACTAAAACACGCAATTCCATGGTTTTCATTAGTGTGTCCACGCAAAGTTTGCAAGATGCCAGGAAACGAACAAAGTATCAAAGTCGTTAAATATTTTCATGTCTGCTAAAGCGCAAACGAAGATCGAAACTTCGGTACGTTGGCGTTTTATTTTAGGTTTAAGAAGAAGGTAATTAGCTCGAAATTGACAGCATTAATCTCAGAACTTAAGCTACTGGAAGTATATATTTTTGGGAGAATTTTTAGTCATGCCAGCACGACCAGCATGAACGCTAGCTTTGCCAGTTTTTTGCCACTCTTTATTACCCACCACGGAATGATGTTATATAAGGCTTTAGTTCAACAGTAAATAACAAAACTCGACCTAGCTCTTGCAAAAGATCCAAATGCAGGGATTTTTACTATCGACGACTTCAAAAGATGCCTGGTGTCTCAATTATTAGGTATTGTTGTTAAAGCAAATTCTTAACCAAGCAACTAGAAATGGTGTTATCTTAGGCCTAATGCTTACAACATTGAACCAAAATACATGGAACGCCACCTTTAATAGTAATGTGTTATAGTCAACTGAAGTCAAATTTTGATACCCAGACTCGCGAGTTTTGACACCCAGACATGCGTGTTTACAGTTCGCGATTCTCTCGGGCAAACACCGACTTCACTACTAATTGTACGTTTTTGCCGCAAAAGAAGCTATTTTTAGGGCAGTTTGTTCATAAAATTGGAAAAAAAACTTCATCTGTTTACTTTTTTGTATGTTTTTTTTTTACTCTCTGTGTTACGAAACATGAACTTTTATCTTGCTTTTAATCGTAGTCATATGGTAACGCCTGCGAAAACTAAATGTCCCGTCTGTCTATTTGTAGTTATTAATGTCAGTAGTTGATATATTATTTCAAAATAGCATGCCTCTACAAGTAATCTAAGCTCTATATAATTAGTTTGTATTTTAGTTTTGAGTCAGTCTTGGTTAGGGAGTGTTCGGTACACCAACTTCTCTGCTCCAACTGTCGGTATAATAAACTTTAGTGTGTGATGATTTGATTAAAAGGAGTTTTTACGTTTTAATTTGTGGCGTATTTGGTAGTAAAAGATCCCGAGAACGTTGCTAGGTCCTCGCGTAAACCAGAGCTATAACCCCCAGTAAAAGCCTAGTAACATTTGGTGCAGGATGCGAGTCTACTACACGCCACTGAAGAGATTTGTGAAACATTTCGAAGACAAGATTATGACGATTGACGAAGAAATCACGACAAAGAAAGTACGAAGAAAGTCTCAAGCATGTAAGAAAAGAGATCGACTAAGAATGACAAAGTTCCTCACCAGGAAAAAACAAGAAGCGTTCGAGAGATGCAAGGCTAGCGTGGGATGTTCAACACAACGTGATAGCATGAAAGAAGATACGCTGATCTTACTGAATAAGTCTACTGAACGAATAAAGAAGGTTGACGAGTGCAACAAGCAGTTGCGATCCTATGTTGCTGACTTGGAGCGTTATGCAGAAGAACTAGTTTCGTGGACAGAACAATCTCTAGAGATGGGGTCACAGCCGAACGACAAACTTGTGTGCGATCTGGAAAACGCTTGGAAAGTTAATGATGATCTACAACAGCACGTACAACAGCGAAATACGTACATCGAAGAATTGCAAGAAGACGTATCGCAGCTGGCAAGGAGAAATTGCGAACTTAAAGCCTGCGTAAAGTATTTAGCGACGACTTTACGACGATCACAAAAAAAAAACTCATGCTCATTTGAACAGTTTTCGTAGCAATAGTTTTAACAACAACCAAGTAGTGACTCATTTGCCATCTTTACAACTTATTAATTATCGTGCATGAATATCTATTTCGGATCAAGCCAGGAGGCGTGAAACTTAGACGGGAGGAATGTTACGAAACATAAACTTTTATCTTGCTTTTAATCGTAGTCATTAGGTAACGCCTGTGTAAACTAAATGTCCCACCTGTATTTGTAGTCATTAATGTCAGTACTTGATATATTATTTCAAAATAGCATGCCTATACAAGTAATCTAAGCTCTACATAATTAGTTTTTATTTTAGTTTTGAGTCATTCTTGGTTAGGGAGTGTTCGGTACACCAACTTCTCTGCTCAAACTGTCGGTATAATAAACTTTAGTGGGTTGGGATAAATCGCGGTTACGGATGGCACGGATACGGATACGGATGAGGGGATAAAACACGGATGAGGGGATAAAACGTGGATGAGGGGATAAAACATGGATGAGGAGATAAAATGCGGCTTTCAGTTGTTGTCCAGCGTGTTAATAAAGCTAGCCTTAACAAAACACTAAAGTGTGAGAAATATATTCATACCATGCAAACTTACCAAATAGAGTGTTAATGTAGAAGAAGCAAATTTTTCAGATTGAATCAATGTACCTTACGCATAATATAAATATAAATTCAGAACTCATAAAATACTGTCCAGCACTAGTAAAATGTTTTGTTTTTAGTAATTTAACAATACTTAACGAACAGTTTAACGCACAAAACGTTATTGAACAAAACATATGGAAACAACATACTTTACACAACTGCTTATAAAATGGTGTCTCGCTGGAAATTGTCCCTTCGGGGCGAAATTTGCTTGGAAATAACTCCCATGCAAAGAACGTATTTTCTGTTATATTTTGCCTCGAGCCTTTTATCCATCAAAATTTTCGCCTTTCAGAAACTTAGGAAACGTGCGTAGGCAGTTAGATATGAAGTAGCGTACCTGGAGATTCGCCACTCAATCACCAATCTCAATGCTATTTAGCCTGAAGATGTCTTAAAGACCAAACGTTACGAACAATATTCTTTTCAAACTTCAAACTATTTTTTATTACCTTAATCTTTATGTTAGGCTCATATATATATTACTAGAATTAGACTTGACTTTGTACACATTTACAAGGGAAATGCATTTAGTGGTGAGGTTTTTGAAGTTGCGAGGCCTAACCAATAAAGTTGGGGCAGGGTGGTAAGCCTATAAATCTGGGTAAAAGGCGGTGGATGGTTAGCCCGGCTGATATAGAGATTACTTCATGGTTGGTGAGAGCATACGATTTTTATGCACGAGTTGTGAAGAATTGCAAACGAGCGAGTGAGCGAATAGCAAACGAGTGAGTTTAGCAATTCTTCACAACGAGTGCGTAGTAAAAATCGTACAAGCCAACCAACTATGAAGTAATTTGTTTATTATATAATACAGAGAATTGTTTATCTGACGAGTAACAACTCATGAATTATATTGGTGAAAAGACGTTTTGTTTCAACGTTAAACGTAATCATTTCGCTTAGTTCTTGCAAAATTATGTACACACACAAATTTTTGTTGTCTTACTTCTTTTCCGTGTTTCTTTACGCGTTTAATAATCCTTCCATAAGTTCTTTTACGGTAGCACTCTTATACATCGCCATGTTGTTTATATGCGCGGGAAAACTGAGACGACTTTTTTCACATGTGAAAAATATCATCCGTCCAATTAAACTGCGGAGATGATAATTTTCACATGTGAAAATCATATACCGCTTTTATTTTGCTTGTTTTTCGATGAAAAAACGTCGTATCATATAATAAAAGTATTTTCGATATCGTTCTTACCTAGGCATGCAGTTTTGAATAATAGTTAGCGTTCGAAGTAGGTAGGAGCAGCCCCGTTCACAAGGCAGCCCGACGCAGAGAAATATTTCATTACTAATCACACCATTGGTGCGATACAAAGGCATTTGTGCCAAGTCAGTTTTGTCAAATGATCGCAGGTATATCAGTATTTTACTATATTCATTACGCTTCTGCCAAGTAGGGTTTAAGCTGTAATATGTTATATGGTACTTAATAGCTGAAAAGCGCGAAGATTGCTCTTTATATAAAGTTCTTCCCATTTCCGAAGTTAATTCCCAAATCAGCTAATTTCTTAAATTCACAGTGAAATTTGAATATGGAGCTAATTCACGTTGGTATAAGACATCCTTTGCTCCAGTCCATTAGGAAAAGACCAACCACATACCTGATCAAAAACAAAAGGGTAAGTGAAATATGACAACATGAGAACAGGCTTTGCTGTAAACATGTTGGGCACAGGAAACGGAGAAAATAGCATACCACAAGGCCTGGCTTGTCACACCGCTTCTTGTCCCAAACATTTTCAGAGAGAAGAGAAAGCCAGTATATCTGTACACTGCAATAAAACAAATATACCTATTACCTACAGCACTAAATGAAAAAATTTGCTATGTTACAATTTAGAAAACGCGTTCAGTAAACATAGGTCTTTGCATGAAGGAAAGGCAAGGAGAGGTGGTAGAGAGGAACTCAGCTTCAAAACCCGCGCACAATACCATCTTGTTTCCATCTTGTTTCCATTTCCAAATGTAGGATGCGTGAAACAAGGTATTCAATTGTAATTTGAACATTTTATTCCCCTCATCTGTGTTTTATCCTCTCATCCTCGTTTTATCCCCTCATCTGTGTTTTATTCTCTCATCTGTGTTTTATCCCCTCATCCGTATCCATATCCGTGCCATCCGTATCTGCGTTTTATCCCAACCCAAACTTTAGTGTGTGATGATCTGATTAAAAGGTGTTGTTATGTTTTAATTTGTGGCGATAGTTGGTAGCAAAAGATCTCGAGAACGTTGCTAGGTCCTCCCGCAAACCAGAGCTAACCCCCAGTAGAAGCCTAGTAACAATTTGTAAGAATTATGCATGCACGCGGCTATCTGTCATAATACTAACTGTTCCATATAATTTGACGTACACTTCGCATTTCACAAAACATTGAGTGAGAGCTCGAGATTTCGATCTAAGTTGCCATTACTTGATCACTTTTAAAAGTGATCTATTATTAAACACTAGTTTAAAAGTATATTAAAAGCTTGCAAAGAAAAAGAAATCAAATATATTCAGAATTACTGTTTTTGAGTGAAGATAATCTATTTCCGTTACAATTAGCTTTTTCCTGAAAATCAACATGAGCTCTGTGACAACTTGCGCACTAATAATGGAAGTTTCCTCTTTTCAGTGTAAACTTCGTACATAAACATCGGGAAAATAAGGCTAAGTTCAGTGATCTAAACATTTAGTATTTCTTCACAAATTAAAATGGT
>JAODVQ020112553.1:0-16470 GCA_025400075.2 Phenganax stokvisi
TGATTAACGTTAATCATAGTTAAAGTTAACCACGTTTTTATACAACCGGCCCCAGGAAGTTTTAAGATACATCAAGTTTGTTGAGGTGTGTTTACGAGCTGTTTGCACCTCAAAATGTACAAATACAAACATCGATGTTTTTCAGGATGTGCGTTCAAAATGAAAAATTTATTATCACAACACGAAAGTCTGTTATATGTGCATCAGGCGCATTTGTCTGTTCCAACTACTTGCTGCTGGGAATACGAACCTAGGAAAACCCTGACACCGACTTACCGGCCCTATTTCTTAACCTCTCGTTCTACCAACGCATGATATCGCCAAAGAAACGCCGGAAAACACGAGCAGCATAACTGATGAAGAATCAAAGTAACCTGAAGAGGATTGGCCAGGCCAAGAAGAACCAGATTGATCTGATGATTCTCATCTTGAGCAGTCGTTCGCAGTTATTTTTTTTTCAATTTGAACAGCTAACTAGAGAGTGTGACGTAAAGTTTTACACAAGGGATTCCCTCAGTCGAAGCACATCAGTGCTTTTAGTTAACCACCTTTCTCGAAAAGCACGCAGCATGGAACGCTCGTGACTTGTGTTGCAAACACTACAGAAGCCAATGCCATTGTTGTTGTTTGACGAATACGCTGCCAGTAGGGGTGTCAAGGGCAGACGTAGTCTGCAAAGAAAGCTTAAATTACGACAACAGTTTCTACTGATATTAATAAAACTTAGACTGGCGTTAATGTATCAAGACTGGGCATTCAGGTTTCCAAGTTAAGAGGCCCAGTCAGAAGTATCTTTATCACCTGGATATGATAAATTAGTGTCTAAAGAGTTAGCAGTTCTAAACTCCTCCAAAATGTTTTAAGATACTTTATTCGAAGCGGAGATGCATCATTGATTGTTTTGAGTGTTTCACTAACACTCCTAGAGAGTTGGATCTGGCGAGCGTCAATATTCATATAAGGTGCTAGTTGTTGTCACTTCTAATGGAGCCATTTTGTCTCCTGCATATGCTGGCAGAGCTACTGATGTTTTTACTGTTTGTGACTCCGGGTTTCTCATGCTTCTGGAACCATTTGATGAAGTTATGGCAGACAGATTAATCAAAATCCAAGAAGAACTTATGATGAAGTTGACAATATTACACCTTCCACCTAGCAGTGCAAAGTCAATGCAGATGTTAGCGGCAGATGTTAGAAAAACGTCTAATATTGCTAACGTCAGGATTTATGTGGGGCAGGCTATCGGTAGGATGAAAGTCTTTGTTATTTTGAAGGACGAACGACCAATTTCAATAGTTTCGATTGCTGATGACATTGTATGAGTTTGTGGTGCTTATATTAATAATAATAATAATTGGTGATTTAATTAATAACCTGCTTTGCAGTAAAAACCAGTGAGCTCTAAGAGACCTGGAACGATAACTTCGGCCCCATGTTTGAAGCCAAATTGAAGGCCGCCATTGCACGTCAGGGGTTAAAAAAATACAACTTTTTTGTTCGGTGTTTTCTCTTACTTTAAAGAAGCGATTGAATAAAAGCAAAGTTAAAAAAGCTTTAAAAACTTACCTGATGCTTAATTGAAAAGCATTTTTAAAAACGCAAATAACTTTGAACCATTTTTTTAGGAGTTGAATGTTGAAGTTTCGTTCGGCACGTTTAAATTTATGCGATATCTCGAAAATGCAACTGATACCCTTCGAGTTATTACAGACAAGTGTGTAAGACGCTTAGAACTACCCAATAAATCAAGTTCTATTTTCTAGAATTGAATTCTTCTTTTAAAAAGTAGTGTTTTGTTGTCTTTCTTGCTCAAAAACAAGCATTTTATTGAAATTCCCACTCCTTGAGACTCGCCTTAGTCATTATAAAACTGAATATTTATTACGCGGTTCTCGCCTTGGACCTTCAAATTGGCTTCACCCAATCATAGAACGATAACATAGGCTTGATCGTTCCAGTTGTTTTGAGTTGCCTGGTAAAAACTGAACTATACGGTTTCTAGAACTATTTACTACTAAAATAATTCAAACTAGTAACCCATTTAGTATTTAAATGTAATAAATTTTTCCACATCTATCTGTAGTGTGGATCTTTAAGGTACGACCATTTCTTAGATTATGAAGTCGCGAATCGTTTTCGTCTCTCAAGGCTAAAATATCATTAAGAGGATTATCAGACACTTCGGATCTGATTTTATTCACAAACCTAACATAAGTTTTCGTTCTCCTTACTGACAAATGCTCGAAAGCTCATACTAATAGGCCTTCTTCGTAAAACAAATGAGGATAGATTATTCGTAAGGCTCTTTTTTGAACAGTCTCGATCAGGACAGATAAATTAATAGTTAAATTCTACCATGTTGGTGACGCATATTCTACACAAGATCTTACAAATGAGACGTAGACAAGGACAAGATCAGATTCACTAAGTCCAGCTCTTCTCAGCTTTCTCAACGCATATAATCTAGAATTCGCTTTCTTCAATATGTAGTCAACATGAGAGTTCCAAGTTAAATCCTCTGATAAAAACACACCAAGAAGTTTGAATGTTTCTACTTTCTCTACAATTGTCCCAGCAACATACATGGGAGAGGTATTACCTAAATCATACTTCAGAAACGTTAAGAACATCTCCTTACATTTCTTGGGATTTAGTTCCATTCCCAGATTCCTAGCGAATTCAGAGATCTCGTTCACAATAAGTGGCAATAAGCTCGAAGAGCACCGAGTTATTATCTCCAACGCTGTAGTATCATCCACGAATTTAAGACGACCGGGCCAAGTTTCCAGAAAGGAATTAACTAAAATGGAAAAGAGTAGGGGGAAAGTGAAATACTTCCAGTAATATTATTAATTCAAATATGTTTCTAACCAGCTGATATAGAATAAGCATTATATAACTAAACTTCTTCTTGTTGGGTTAAATACTTTTTGATTCCCACATTATTATGTGCTCCTATTCAAGCACGATATTCTCCGTTGTTGCTTCTGTTTAAATAATGCACTATGTTCAATATTTTTCACAAGCACGGCACTTAGTTCAGTAGTTTGTACAGTTGTGATTTTCTGTTTGTTCACCACCAACGGCAACAACAATTATTCAACTGTAATGTATTGGCTATTCAATACGAGCACAATGGCTTTGTTTGAATATAGTTTGAGTATAGTTTGAATGCAGCTGCAATACGTGTAAACACAACATCTGAATTCAGATCAAATCGCTCAGCGCCAACGCAATTGCTCTGGACTGTATACACTTGAAAAACGAGAGCAGGAATGAGTTCAGAAGTTTTTTAAAGAATGACGACGGCAGAAGAAAGTCATTCACTGGTTGCAAGCATTACGAAATAAGCTAACACCTCACCCTTGCCTCTGCAAAAAGATACGATTTCTTCCGATTGGCCGCTTGAAGAACATTCGGCGATAACCAATACCTATGCCATATGCATTCCTTTTTGCGTGTTTGTTTGAAACATTGAACTAAGACCCTGGAACGCTTCTTCCATTAGGACTTGCCTATAATCGGTTGAAGCCGCGTGTCTGGTGGAATTTCTCGCCAGACGCGCGTTTTTGTTGGAAAATGTATTTTGTATTAATATGTCTAAAATAATCTAAATATTCTAAAAGCAAACTGTGCTCGCGTCTGTTTTCTTTTACTTTAGGTTTGAAAAGTGCATAAGCTTCGAAAAGTTAATAAAAGAGTAATTACTACCTCAAAAACAATCAAAACAGAGAAAACAATCCAAAGTATAAACTTCTGCTACCCTGCCTTGAAGTTTTCCACCCTTGGCTGTACGTTTTTGCTTAAAAAAACAGCATTTTATCCATACAGATTTGCTCAAAATGATACAAGATGAAAGATAGCTCTTCGAACTTTGCTTTAGGTCCATTGAAATAAAATTTGAGAAGCTTTTCTGCCCTTTTTTGACTGTTTTCGGCCAATTTTTTTTATATCCTTCAGATGGCCGCGTGTGTTTGGCGCAGGGGCCTGGTAATTCCACCAGATTTTTGGCTTCAAATTTCTCGCCTCAGGTAGCATTCCAGTGTTTCAGTTCAATGGTTTGAAAACACTATCGCAGTGATGAATGTTCCGGCGGGTTCGCACTATGTTTGGATAATGAATACTTCTTTCGTAGACAATCTGGAGCATATAACTTTAAATTTTAGAGAAAACAGAAAACGCCATCTGTAATATATCGTACTTACTAGTCAGTCCAGAAGTACGAACTTGATTCATTTCGTGCATTTCAAACTCGAACGTATCTTTAATTTCTTGCCCGTCTTTCCTGATCATACACATAAAAATAGCAACCTTTTGTGCTTCGCTGGTTTTGCCCGTGCACGTCGCCGTCAAATAATATTCCACACCACGTCTCCGCTAAATTTTTAGGAGTTGGCAAAATCCATTTTGCCGGAACCTTTTAGTTCATTCATGTTGATCGTCACATGTGTGCATTCGAATCTTCAACAACTTCTGACACCATGTAATATATTCGTACTTTCTATAGTCAGTCCAGAACTAAGAACTTTAGTCATTTCGTGCATTTGTCTTATATACACTTATATTAATTTGAATATCCTAATTAAAACAATCATACCTCAGTTTGAATATACTACAATCATTTCATTGTTTAAGAAAATCTGGCATCCAAAAGTTCCCAGCATCAAGATTGAATCACACTATGTATAGTTCGTTACAGAACTCGCACGAGTTAAGTCAAGATTAAACACCTTTTACACGACCAAAATTTCCTTGACAAATTTCATTTGTGAAATATTTTTTTAACCTTGTAAATTAGGAATTTTCAACAAAATTAATTTGAAAAATGCATTTCTTCAAAAGCTGGGTTGTGGTCAAGTTAAATTTGTTTAAAATTCCTAATTTACACAGTCGAAAAGTATTTCACAAATGAAAGTTGTCAAAGAAACTTGGTCGTGTAAAAGGGGGGCTTTACGTGTACTGCCTCGCTATGCTCGGGAGCTATATTTACTTTAATAAGTACCGATTGCATAACCAATAGAAGGTTAAATTACATCAGTACTAAATATAAAAAGTTTAAAAACAAAATAACAAACGTTGACTACTTTTTGCGTGTATCTTATGACGCATTGAGGTAGATATAAATTCTTAAAACGTTCGATCTTACAAAATAATGGTGATAAAATTCACTACTTCTTAGTTCATATATTGTTAAAATAAACCCGTGTAGTTTCATGTTGAAAATGCATTACTTTTCAATCTACATCGCCGTTATATCGATATTTACACTGTCACTAAGGAAATACACCATTGGCCTTCTGGATTAAGAGCAATTTGAGAAAAAGGCGTTTTGAGCAATGAGCAAAACTACAGGATGAGTTACGAAGAAAACTTGAGAAAAAGACATCAGTCATGTTGTCGTCCATGCCTGCAAGTGTTTTGAAGAAAACACAAAATATGGACTACAATTACATAAAACTCATTTGTTTATTTCATTATAAGTGTTTTACTCATGCTCAACTGAGATTTTTGTGCAAAACTATGATAAAACGAATTATAGTCGGTCTCAAACACAAGCTGTTTTTCTATCGCTTCGCGTAATAAGCCCACACAGCAAACACAGGCATTTTATACCTACAGAATGGCACTCCATTGGCCGCCATCTTGGCTTCATACAATCATAGGCACTTTGTTGTGCAGTTAGCATTCCCGATTACATATCTTTCACTATTGTAGACCAGTTGTCTAATAATTGCTGAACCATTCCAAATTTGTCATATTTGTTTCTGTTTTGCACGTCAAAATGTGCTAGACCATTTTACCTTATTGTGTAGTTTCTGTAGTGATTGCCCTTTATACCTACTTCGTAAAAGGACGATGAAAGAAATCGATTAATTTTTAAAGAAATTTTTTCAAAAAGTGAATTCGTCTATTTTAATTGTCAGCTTTAAACGGTAGCGGTTTGAAGCATAAAAATCGTCTCAAATATGAACATCCATCGCTATGAATCTTGATAACGTTTGCGACATTTGCATAAACTGTATTTGCATTTTGTATTGTGTCACAATCTATGTCTCTTTGTCCGCAACTGAACGGTACAATCTCGTTAACAGACGACACTTGCGTGGATTCTGTGCTGTAAAAGAGTGGGATTAATTCGGAAAAATTTTTTTATTCAGATGATCTCTGTACTCTTTTGTGGGAGATTAAGTGTCATAAACATACACATATGTTACTGTGGTTGGTATAGTGAAGTCTTACAGGATGCGTCTTGAAAACCGCCAGTAAGACAATTTTCGTTTTGCCGTGTCCGCCATCTTGAAGCATTTCTTGCTACACGCAATTTCAAAGTTGTTGCCATGACCACTCACGCATGTACTTCCTGCGAGACAATAATGATGTCAAAAAAACGCCAAGGGACGAGGCTGATCCTACTCTGTTTAGGCAAGTAGGTAATCAACAGTTTGCTCTAAGTCTAGCTCCGTCGACACTTTGGGAAACATGTCATTAAAAAGCGCTTTGCTGAGTTTAGGTTTAATACAGCTTACATAGTTTGGAATATGCTTCTGTGTCTCAATAACATTTGTATATTGAACAATACGCCTTCGAATTTTTGTAACTACGCACGCTTTAAAAGACGAAAATGGATAAAGTACATCGCTGCATGTTAGCTTTTGCACCTGTCGGTTATTGCTTATAATGCGTAGTGCAAATAGAATTATTTAATTTTATCATACACAAATGTCTGTAGATATTATACTACCTTGAGCGTAGCAATATTTATTTGTCGGATAGACTGAATTTCAGGTAAAGAGACGACAGCTCGACTCTTAAGTACAAGTTGCCCGACTGATTGATATTTCATGCCAAACTGCAGCGAGGTAGCACCCCCAGCCCCGTGCCTGGTACATCTACGATGAGTCTTGATTCATGGACCCAGTAATTATTATCGACATGCCATACTTATAATCTTGTACAGTTCACACTCAAGAATATATTGCACTACAATTTATACGAATTCTTTCAGTTTAAATGAACTATGGAAAATAAAAAATTTCATTGGTGTACTTATAAACTTTTTCTTTTATAGTTGGCTCGATAGCATTCTAGAACGAACACTGTATTACACGAAAGCAATAATTCGAAATGTTGAACGAGAACATTCACCAGAAAATCTTAAACTTTTTCGCAAGCTCTTGGAAGAAGCCGAAGAAAAGCATCTGAACAACATAGCAGAAATCGAGAAAAAATTAGAGGCAAAAAGAAGCGAGGCAGTAAGGAAACTCTTTAATCACATCGACTCGAAAGTTTTTCAGGAAACGTTTTCGACATGGAGCGATAGTGAATGTCCCGATTTGGAAGACTGGTGCCAAACTGAATGGAAAATTGGCAAGCTTATCAGGAAAAGATTTGTGAGAGAGCTGGAAATGTTTGAAGCTGAAACACAAGTTGTTTCCGACGTGCGACATTCGCTCTTGAAACAATTGACAAAGAATCAAGAAGAAATTGAGAGTACAGTTCAAAAAGTCGAAAACAGGCTTACAGATGATATTCCGGCTCCAGAAGGACCTATATTCACAACTGGTGAAAAAATAGTGCTCGGCATTACAAGCCCTTTGTGGGTTCCTCTTGGGGTCGTTGCAGGGATTTTATCTCTTCCTGTAATAGCTGGGCTGGAGATAAAAAGTTTTTGGGAAAAAAAATCGCAGTCGCGATCATACGACAAAAACAAACCAGAATACGTGGCTAAAAAAGCAATTAACTTCCTTGAAACTGAGAAAACAAGCCTTGTTGGTCAGTTTGTTGCAACGCCATTAGGCGATATACAAACTAGAGTGAACCAAATGAAGGAAGATATTCAAAGAAGGATCTGCGCCGACTTGCAATTGATTAAGCGGCTGCTCGATGGAAATTCAGACGTAGAAAAGGTGCCAAGTTTCTGGCCAGTGTTTGGTGAGTGCTCTGAAATCAGAGGAGAATTGGCACTTTTTTCCATTAACGCTTTCAGTGGTGATGACGTTTCTATGGAGTCGCTTGTAGAGGGAGAAAGTTTGTTGCTTGGCCAGGGGCGCTTTGCATCTGTTTACAAGGGAAAAATGAAAACCCCCGATGGTCAGACGATCGATGTGGCGGTAAAAATATTTAAAGAGGTGCTTACCAAAGCAAATACTTGTCAGGTCATATCAGAGGAAAGAATATTGAGGTACGAATACTACAAAAAATTTATATTTCTATAAACAATTCTATCTGCATAAGCCAGATTAAAAGATACCCACTCAAAGCTTCATTTACAAAGTGCATTGCTGCTCAGCTTGATTGAGTAGAGAAATTCCATCAATGGCCAAGCCTTTAGTTAAAAATTCCTTTCCAACATTATGCATGTCGACAGCTTTTAAAAAACTACTACAATTTTCATAAATATTCTCGAAAAGCAAGTTTTGCATTGATGACACGCTGGCAGAAATAATTGTAAATGCACGTTAAAATCGAGTGTCTGAAAAAAGGAGAACTTAGATTTCTGCATATGTTTCAAATTAGTTTGTTGATTTCTAGTTTAGTTACGCTGCCTCCCGTGAGTAAATAAAACAAGAAAAAAAATTTAAGGAATTGAAAATCGTTTTAAATCGCTTCCCGCGACAAAAACTTTGATATTTCTAAGCTGCACTATGCAATTTCTAAATGTTTAAAATACATCAAACTAACGCAAAATTCTTGCAAAGATTAAGTTCTGTAGTTATTGAGTCGCCTGCGTGCAGGCTAACCATTATGTTTTACACTGACCAATTGTCTGTTCGTTTTTCGCGTCACCAAAAGAATTTCATTTACTATTTTTCATTCCAGCATCGTTTACTAGTACTTATAAGCTCAAAGTTGCTATTGATTTTTGTAAGTACTTTTGACGCCCTAGTTGATGGCTTTGTTTGGCTTTACTACTGTAGTGAATACATAAAGAGGTAATTTAGCTTAGGTACGCATGAGCAGGTATGTAAATAGTTGGCATTGAATGTTGGGGGCGTATGTAAATGCGCTGCAAATGAACGGTATAAAAAGACTATGTGTGCATTAAAAAGTGTGTATAAAAGTGTGTAAAAGAAGTGCAAAAACTACGGGTATAGATGAAAAGTATTACATTGGCGACCTCGCCAGGACTTAGTGGGAGTTTTGTATACATCTCTGAGTGGGAGTAAAATGCCTGTAACTCCAGCTCAAGAAGCTCAGCAGGATAAGAAGACTGATGTGGCTGCGAGTACGGAAGAAATGGACCGTGACGAGCTTCATCGCTCGCCGTTCGAGAGGGAGCTGTTGGCTATGGTTAAGGAGCAACGAGATGTTCTGCTGGAGTATAAAGAACGGCAAAAGAACAAGATGTACGAAGTGCTTGGGATTTTAAACAACACAATAGAACAACTTTCAGAGGAGTTTTCTCGTGATTGCGAGCGAAATCAACGACTCGATCGCATTGTGTTTGGATTACGCGACAGAGTGCAGTCACTTGAATCGGAGATGAAGATAAGCCAAGAACGGTTGGAGAAAATTAGTGCGCGAGTGTTTGCTTCGTTACATGTACGTGTCAAGGAAGAACTGGGCGAATAGTTTAAGTTTGTCACAGCTGAGGCTAAAAACTCGAAAGCAACAAAACCAGACGTTTGTCATTAAAGCTTGACCGACCAGCATGTGAAAGACATTGGTCGTTGTCTCACATGAGTACACCGTACACCCCAAGCGGGTAAAGCGAAACAAGCTGAGCATAATGGTAATACGAGTTGAACAACTGATGTTGCTGGTCGTCCTGGTCAGAAGCCTGCAGTGTTTGATGGCCGTACTTCGTGGGAAGCATATCTGACACAATTTGAAATTGTTGCCGAAACCAGTGGGATGGAACACAAAAAGCGGCTTTTCTAGCGACGAGTTTAAGAGGCCAAGTACTCACAGTTTTCTCTGATCTGCCACCGGAAACTCGGGTTCATTATCCCTCTCCTTGGTAGCAGCGCTTGAGAGTCGATTTGGAAGTTAAAGGCAGGCAGAGTTGCATCGAATGAGATTATGCAGTCGAGTTCGACACCGAGAGGAAAGCTTGCCTGAGTTGGCTGAAGACATTGCGAGGTTGGCAAGGTTAGCATATCCTAACGCTTCATCTGCAGTTCTAGAGACGTTGACAAAAGATCAGTTTATTGACGCTCTTACAGACGACGAGCTACGCCTAAGGGTAGCTCAGGCTAGACCGTCCTCCTTTCGAGCGGCTCTTGGTGTGCTATTGGAGGTAGAGTCGTTCACTCTTGCAGCCAAGCGCAGAACTAAATTTGTAAGAACAACGCAGGGATCATCAAAGAAGTAGAACAAAAAGATATAATGCCTGATATTGATGCCTCGTTACAGAAAAATCAACAGTTTGTAGCGCAGTTGAAGCAGATGACGGGCGTGTTACGAAAGGTTGTCAGTCAGGTGAATCAGAGGGAGAAATACGGAGACAAGTCACCAACCAGAAGGCGGACGTGCTGGACGTGTGGTTCGGAAAAGCATCTGCGACTGGAATGTTCGAAATCCAAAAAAGAGAATTCCAAGCAGGGAAACTAGGAGGAGGTCGAGTCCGAAGGATGGGATTCGACGTTGAAGGAAAGACCCTTACAAAAGCACACAGTGACATTTTACGACAGAGGAATGATGGACTCTACGTTGAGGGAACACTTGAAGGAGAGTTTATGCGCATGATTGTGGACACTGGTAGTAATATATCAATTGTCAATAGTCAGGTTTTACTAAAGATAGGTTTAGATTTGTCGAGTGTTCAACCTGTCAATGATTGTTTGCGATCGGTAACTGGGGAAAAGATGTCCATGATGGGGAGAATTACCTCAAATCTTATCGACCGTTTAGATTAAAAACACAGACCGCTAGCGATCTTACAAAAATTTACCGACCAAATTTCAAAAAAAGAGGAGGTATCACACACTGAGCTATATCATTTATCGAGAGCGCATCTATCAGGCCTATAGATAAAGAAATTAAATCCAGAAGTTGCGTGTGGCCGCCATCTTACTGTGACCACTTTGAGGAGTGAGCAATAGTAAATAATGTTGCAAATCACTTAAATCTGCTTCGGTAAGAACCACAACGCTAGCTGAAGCCATCGTAATGCAAATCAATACCACATAAATCACAAACTTTCGTATAATGTGTATTCAAGCGTGAATCTCGAACCGAACAAAAAATCTCGACGGCTCAAGTCATGCTCTCGAAAATGAGCATGACTAGAGATTGTAAAATCGCACATTTGAGCATGCTCAGATGCCATCAGCCAATCAGATTACGCGTACATTAACTATAAAATATATATTACATGGTCATGCTGCATTCTGAGAGCATGATTAGAACCGCGTAAGGCTTGGAACAAGCTCCTCACATAAGATTGTTGCTAGGTAACCTGTGAAGTATTCAAAACGTTGCCTAAAATGACGTAATTTGGGCCAAAAATCTCATCAATGTTTTAAAACATCCCCTAAATGACCACAAAACTCAGAAATACCGTCAAACAAATGATAGAAAGTTTTAGGAAATTAAACAATCTTAATTACAGTTTTTGAGAAATGGTATCTATCATTTCTGGGAAAACTTTTGGTCATGCTGAGCATGACCAGCATGACCACTAGAAACGCCACTGGTTACAAGGTAGTTAAGAGTTTTATACAACCGGCCCCAGACCTTGTACAGCTAAATCGTTTTACTCAATACTAGATAATGAATGGTCATGCAATTAAGTAACAGTGGGTGCATTGTTCCATTTTCGCTTCGCATGTTTCCATAGATTCTTGAAAGCAAACAAAAAGGATATAGTGTATTTTTACTACCTTCTATTCCTTTTCAATTTATTAGTTGCAATATGCTTCTCAGGAAAAGTATACCTGTCAGTTTCTACAGAAGTTGTATTGTTACATTACATATAAACAAGGAGGGACTGTATAACTCAACAGGTCTTGTGTTTATGTAGTAAGCACCAACCATTAGTACAAATAAAATCACTAAACCCCATGCACCTGCTATTTTTTCTCCAGAATAAATCATTTGTTTCTTTAACAAATCCCACACACCGACTTCACCTTGTAAAGACTTTGCTGTGAGTAATATGTAGTAATATATGACCCTGACTTGCTATGATTTCTCAAACAATCCAATGTTTCCAACAAAATAGCGTGCACGACTGATTTCTTCATCTCTTCTCATTTGACTGATGAGGTAATCTGCCGATTTGAAATGTGTCCCTACGACCGTATTAACATGCACCCCTCCGACACACTCTGAGATGTGGTTAAAACTAATGAAATATTTCTCAACAATTGAGTTCATTGAAAGTGAAAAAAAGGGCTTCCAATAATCTTGAATATGTGTTTTTGCTTGAGAGACCATATTAGACTTGATGTAGACCTCTAGCATAAAATAACTTGACAAAAACAGTTGAAACCATAGGCGTACGGGCCAGGGGGGCAGCTGCCCCCACCAAAAAAAAATTTCGGGAATCAAAACATTCGGGCAACTTTCGGGCAAAAATTTGGGCAAACTGAAATAAGAATTACATAACCAGAATTCTTAGCATATATATATCTCATATTTCCGCTCGAAAAGTGGCCAAGAACGTTTGAATTCCATTTCAATCATTAACATTGAACGAGAATATTCTAACAAAATCATTAAGGACGATATGGTCAAAACATTTGACACTTTAGGTAGAGGGCATGGACTTGATAGCTATGTCTTCTAAGTTAATTGTGTAACCTCGTAGTCAACCTCTCAACCAGAGAAATTGTTTGCAGACGCCATACACTGTTAAATTCTGGTAACCTTTATTAAACCAAATAAAAATTAAGTTTTTTGTTACAAATCTGGTAAAAATTAAAATACGGGCACGTTGTCTTATAATTCTAAAATTTGGGCGATTTTTGTTTGCCCCCCAATGGAAGTTGCGCCCGTACGCCTATGGTTGAAATTATCGCAAATTGCAATACACTTTACTATAGCTTACCCCTCAAGGTGGTCATGGCTCTTCATGGGAGCCGCACGCGACTTCTGGCTTCAATCTCTGTATCTAAGGCCCCGTTTTGACTATACCGGATTTCTGTCGTAGCTGCTCACAGTTTTCTACCATCGATGCTCTGTAAAAATTTTTAATAGTAATGACACAATGAAATGTACTAAATCTATCAGCCTAGTTAATATTTGCAGCTGATTATTGCTCCTTAACAACAAACGAAGATGTCGTGATGAGTGAATCTGGTATAGAGTAAACGCGGCTTAAGATGGGATGTCCATGTATTATATAGCTCAGTGGCATCGCATCTTCCCAACCCCCTGCTTGGTACTCCTAAAGAAAACGTTGTTGAATGATGCAACAATCTAAAACAGGCTTATCCAATGCATTTTGCTGACAACATGGAAAGGGGATGATCCAGTTTTTCAGTTTCGCTAAAGAGCCCTTAAGAATCTTTTTGGCCAAGAATATCCGGAAAGATCGCCAGTCGTGCTAGAAGAGGTCAAAAAATAATGTCAATGATGAAAGAATTGACAACAACACTGAGGTAGTCATGAACACGTGTGCTGCTGCTACCTTTCCAAATGCTATGATCGTCCTACAGTTCTTTCTAACATTACCTTGTGGTGTTGGGTCGGGGGGAAGAAGCTTCTCTGCCTTAAAGCGGGTAAAAAGTCCTTCTCGTTCGACACTGTCCCAAGAGAGAATGTTTTTTTTGTATTTTATGACCTCCAATTTCGACGTTTTACGAAAATTATATTTAAATGAAATAAGCAAGAAGTTTGCAGTCCTGGTACCGATGTAAAGAATATATGTCTTTGATAATAACGTAATCCAACTGCCCAATTCCCTACTTATATGCGACTTCAAAATCACACAGAACTATGATAATACTTTATGTAAATGGAAATGTTAAATTTACTATTTTGTGTGCGTCTTGAAATGTTTTAGAAATCCGTTAACGTCAAGGATTCGCACGCAATGTTTGATATCATTTTCTAATAGAAACGTTACGGAGATTGCCAGTTGTCACTTACTTTTTTAGTTAAGCACTATGCTAAATATGCATTCTATCGGCCACGTACATCAATCAGTGCAGTCGTTACTGCCAGGCGAAACACAAATCAAAATTAAAATAACTAAAGAAAACAATCGTCCCCAGGGACCTTGGTTAAGCTTAATGCAGCTTTACTCATATGCACTATCCAGTCTATGTACAGATCAGGGATTGCAGATTACTCACTTGTACATACGCGATGCGTACCTATTTCTTTGGAAAGATACTACTGAAAAAACTTTGCTAACCTACAGCTAGGTCGACAGTGAAAATTCAATTAAAAACAAAGCAGTTTCGCGGTAAGATTGCATACATGATGCAACTATAGGAATGACTAGGTCAATTCTCATACATTAGAATTTAGTGTGATAGTTTAATGAGGACAGTCTTTCTTTCCGCCCAAAGGTGTCTTGACCATACAAATGTTGTTAAGTTTCACGGAAGAGCTTTCCAACGTGACAGTGATGGAACAAGACTCGTCTTTTGCATGGAATACTGTAAACAGACCTTGAGATCGTACATAATGAATCGCGATCCTAGATGTGTTCCTGTAAATGATTCCAGAGATGATGGAAAAGTCAATGAAGTAGTGCTGAAACAAGCCAAGGATATTGCGTGCGGCCTCCAGTTCATCCATTCTCATGGAATTGTGCACCGTGACCTCAAACCAGAGAATATTCTTGTAAGTATATCGACATTGATTGTCATGTATTAGAAATTATCATATGGGTTTCGAAAATTCTCTTTTCTGATTGGTTGAAAAATATTCGATAAAAACCTATGTCCTGACCGTGGACGTAGTTCGTCGGGCGAAAAATTTTTGCTTATGATAATGTGAAGAAAAACAATTTCTAATGAGAAAACGCATTGAATGTCGATGAAAATTCACATTCTCTGAGTGAATTTTACATATAAAAAGGTTCAAAGAGCGAAATTGTTTCTGGTTGAATAAATATTTGTATCGTATGTTGCTACTCAGTGAAAATGGCTGAGTTTTCAGCCATACAATAAACCAATTAATGACCTACCTTGTTCATTTTGTACTGCAAAAGATCACATCTCTGTTATTCTGCATGGACCTTGCTCTTTCGTCGCTCGGTCCCTACAAAGAAACGTGGATCTATAATTCCACAGTCCAGACCTCATGCTTGGTCGATCGGCCATATATGACGCGACATTTTCTAACCAAAAACAAGTAAAATGTAAACTGCATTTGATTTTCACCACTGAGCTGTATAATACCTGGGCAGCATGCTCGGGAACTAAAAGTGAATCCAAAAACATTGCGGATGTTGATACAAGTTGCTATGACCTCGTCCCTCTGGTGTACTACAAGGGCGCAGTAAAACACGGACGAGGAAATGCCAATGCGCCCCTGATCTATGTGTGATGTGTGCACCCCCCATATATGTTAGTTGTAATTCCGTCAAAATGGCTTAGAATAAATAAAAAGTGGTCAAAATGCTCATCAAAACGGTTGTTTAAAGTCAAAATGTCTACGTAAATTGTTGGTGTAGTATTCGATAAGGAATTCAATTTATTTTCCTCCACGACAATGTACGTGATGACAGGATTTATGCCATCAATATTACCGAATGTAGATGCAAAAAGGTTGGTGTAAATGCAGAATGCCACTTTTATAAATGTTCGAAATAAGTTCACAGTGTTAACAGTACGATTTAAAAGGAGAAAAGCATTTTTCCTTAAAATGATTTTGCACCTCTTATCTTAAAACTGTTTTCTTGAAAGCATCTAGCAAACTTTCACCAGCAAAAATACAAGTTTTCTGCTGTTTGTATCAGCCATCACCCCAAGGTTTTATCCGTAAAATACATGCACTATACCTGCTCGATTTCCAATCAGTCTGGTATTCCTCCATGATTGAGAGAATCGATATACTTCCCATGAACAAAAATGATGCGCTAATAGTTAAACATGCATGTTTTCTTTAAAAACCATGCGGAAAACTGGTCGGAAAACGCTGCAAAATTTCCTGGTATGAGAACTATATAATTTTATGAAGAAATTCAGGGAGGGGGTGAAGTTGTGGTGGCCTCAGAAAAAAGTCTTGCACAGCAGTTATTCCCATGGCAATAGGGGACGTGGTTATGGCAACTGGCGTATTATTTTGTCAAAATCTGCCATGTTTTTGGCTTCACCTTTTTGACTGGCAAAAGATTGGAGCATACTCTTCAGGCATTACATACCTCAGTGGTTTTCACACGGGAATTTCCTGTCTCCGATTTCTGGTTCCACGGAAGATATTTTTTGTACGCGAAGAAAATCGTCTGTTTGCTAGCTGTTTTCCCGTGCATGAAAACAACATTGTGACGTTTTAGAGTGCTACCGAGAAACAAGCAGGGTTTCCACTTTGAAGGAAATTTCCTTTTGGAAGGAAGTTTTAAGAAAATGA
>JAODVQ020112767.1:0-16465 GCA_025400075.2 Phenganax stokvisi
AGATCTGTAAGTAATACTGGATGCATGGCCCGAGGTGGGTTTTTGCACTTTTTTTAAAAAAACATTTGAACAGATTGCGTTTGCCTCTTATCGAGCTTTCGGCATCAGCCCTTTACTTCATGTAAGTCAACTATAAAGTACCATAGCTAAAACAGTGCTTGACTGGCCAGGACAAGACACAGGTGCTTCTTCAGTCTTTAACGCTTTCCAAAATAACTTCTACTGCCCTCAACCTTATCGAGCTTCCCTCTGGCTGACTTATACTTCATGTAAGCCTACTATATATGACTACTACTATAACCAAATCTGAGAAAGAGACAGGTGCTGCCATATAGACTCTATTGCTTCCCAAATCTGTTGCTGTTCCTCATCGTTATCAATTTCTTGCTAATGCTTAATCCTTCATGTAAGCACAATATAAACCACTATAGTTTAAACACAACGTGGATGAGAGAGAGGTGCTGTTGTACTCGTTATTTCATTCCAAAACTACTTCTATTGCTCCTCAACCTTCTCAAGCCTCCTGCTCACTAATCAATACTTTATGTGAGCTAATTATAGCACTATATCTTTAACACCGCCGAGACAAGAGATTAGTGCTGCTCTAGTCTTTAGGGCTTCCAAGAGCTATGGCTACAGCCCCTCCTCTTGAACGTACTCTCTGCCAACTGCTGCATACCAGACCTTCCAACTGTTTTGGGAAGGGGTAATGCCCCTCAGACACCTGTAGGTCACTGCCTGCCATGGTAGGCAGGAGCCCATAGCACTCATACTACAGAAAACAGTTGAATCTCACTCATATTCAAGTCACAAAAAAGGAAGGTCTGATATCAAAGCGCCAAAGATAGCTCAAAATTGTCATATTTGGTTGCGTATATAATGAAAACAACAAATTCCTTTTTTATCCTTTAATACTGTTAAGGATCTATTGTATATCAACCAACCACAAAATA
This sequence comes from Phenganax stokvisi, assembly GCA_025400075.2. Taxonomy (NCBI): domain Eukaryota; kingdom Metazoa; phylum Cnidaria; class Anthozoa; order Malacalcyonacea; family Clavulariidae; genus Phenganax; species Phenganax stokvisi. The sequence goes on from JAODVQ020112767.1 coordinate 954, forward strand.
CTACCACTAATTAGAACTTACGACAAACCGCTTTTACAAAATACGTTTCATATTTTAACAACGTGCTTATATCTAAACTATTCATATTTCGCGCGCTGCAGGTTATCACTCAAATTCAGTAAATTAGACGCTTAAAAGAAAAACAGAGTAACCCAAGAAAGACACAAGATTTCTTAGCAGCTAAACTAACAGACAAAAGCAATCTTTTTGAATAACAGCAAATGCACAACTCACCAATGAATAAAACGGTTTCTCCCAAACGACTCTACTTTCGCCGAGTCTCTATAGACAAAGCCGCCACCAGCACTAGATTTTGGATGTCCATCTACCTTTATAGTAACATCTGACAACGAGCCAGCATCAACTTCGAGCTCTTGGCGAGAGTTTTCTTTTGTTTGAAGCAAAACTTCGCGAAATATGTTTTCTTCGCGCATCTCGTCCGCCATCTTGAATGCACTTCGGGATGAAATCGAGAAACAAACGTTGCAAACTCGGATATCGCATCATTTTCGGCACGCTTTCGAAAAGCAACTTCTATGAATTTTCATTTGTAGTAAACAGAGGTGCGAATGTGCAAAGTCTGAGATTGCTTAGCCAGTTCTGACTATTGCTCAGATTTTTCCGCCTAAAAGCACTATCGCTTGATAAAATAAAGATAATACAAGCGTTTGCGCAAAGTACATGGCGATAAAATCATGACAAACGTTGTTGACTATGAGTATATCTTTAGAGTGGTTCATCTTGGTGATTTGCAAGAATTTGAGTCAATACTAGATGGTCATCCTGGATTAAATATCAACATTCAGAACGCCGATGGTGAATCATTGTTGATACACAGCGTCAAACGCTTGGGCACAAAATGGACTGCACTTATTGGTGGAGATTTTCGCGCGATATGCAAAAGCTTAATGAGACGAGGTATTGACGTGAATTTAAAAGACGCGTCTGGGAAAACTGCCGCACATTATGCAGCGGGATTGGAGCAGTTGGAAGTTCTTAGAATTTTGATACAGAAAGGAGCGCATATTGATATGACTGTTTTGGAAAGCGTGATTGATAAGGAAGACTGGATACTAGCGATTTGTGCGTCACTTGCGCGCGATTCTAATGTGGAACCTGGGGTGAGTGGTAGTTATTAGTAGTAGTGCATTGCAACGTTCCATACAAGATCCATTAAGATGATTATGTTTTCCCTCGTAGTAGCTTACAACATAGACTAGAAAGTAGAAGAACAATAAATTGATATAAAGAAGTACATTTTTAACGTTTTAGCAGGATAATTCTGGAGAAAAAATCACTCTAAAGCTTTTCCATCGTCTCTTATTATCAAGTAATTTTTCGTGTATTCGTTGGATGTGCGAGTTATTCCCAGAGATTATTGGTAAACAAAGTGAAGATTTCCTCACAGCGCTGCATATTGTGGCAAGAGAAAACAATATGGATGCTTTGAAGATTCTTTTGGAGTATAAAGCAAATCTTGAAGTTGCAGATTGTCAAGGACACACTGCGCTACATTTTGCTGTAGGTACGATGATAATAATAATGGCAGATTTGTTTCATGCAAAGTCCTGGTTTTTCTGATAGAAACCCACAAAAAATGGAATTTAAGTTTGTGCAATAGAATACGTGTCATTTAAATGCACTTGCAAAACGGTTCACCCACGTAAACAATTTCGTTGGGTTTTTCCCCGTTATTTCTCTAAAATGCTCATCCCCTCCCAAGGTCTCGATTGCTCCACTATCGACAGCTTTCATGTATTCCATAAATCCTTCAACTCTCCACTCGGGCCGACCCTTTTGCAGAAAAGCTTTTTTCATGTCTTCATACGATATTCGCACATACGTAATCTCTCTGCTCAATGCTCGACTGAGCGCATCGGCTACCCCGTCAAAGGTGTTCCGGTCACTTACGATTGTGTAAACCTTTCCCGCGTGTTTCTCGGGGGACGACAAGATGGCGGCTACAGCCGCACCCACATCATCCATGCAAACGACCTGGAATTGCTTGCTTGGGTCAGCAGCGCCATGAAATACCAATTCACTCTTTATTGTGTTTGCAAAACTGAAATAGTTCTCCATAAACGATGGTAGACGTAGGATTGTACAAGGAACTCCAAGGCCTAATATTCCTTGTTCAATCTCGTAAAACTGTTTGCCAAATGAAGTCATTCCCAGCTCAGCATCCGCACCACTAATCACTGCTATATGCGACACTCCTGCATCTTTTGCAGCCTCGGCAGTTTTCTGTGCTATTTCTGCACGATTCTCTGCACTAGGAGTAACAATAAGTAACACATTAACTCCCTTGAATACATCCACCAATGTCTCGTATTGTCCCATCACTGCCTGTACGATTGTAACTCCTGTGAGATGTTTAACATCAGGAATTGACTCAGGATTTCGTACACCAGCTCTGATGTCAAGCTTACGACCATAGTTGATGGAGAGTGCATTCACGCTCGCTTTTCCTACTAATCCACTGCTTCCTGCGACAAATACCACTGGTTTAGGACTATGGGTTCCCGCTGTGGGCATATGTCGAGCTGAGAACACGTACGACATTGCCTTCGACTTACACTTTGCCGTGAAATATTTGCAACAACAATCTGCTCTCGCTGTTATGATTTGTAGTGTTATAATCACCCTCTCACTATTATAATTACTAATTCATGTGACTCCATTAGCACTTTGCAGCCTTGGCAATTAATGACAGGCGATAAAGGCTTTTATTAAAATGATATAGTGTTTCGCAGTGTTGATTCATGTTGATGAGTGACTCGGCATATCAGAAGCGTTGCTGTTTTCCAGTCACGCGTTTTCAACATGCACGTGAAAGTTTAAATTGCAACAAAACTTTTTTTTCCAACAATCGTAAGAAAAAATTTTTAGAATCTTAAAGTTTGAATGATAGATTGTTTATTTGTTCGTGCATTTTTAAAAACTATAAAACTTTGAAGGATTTAAACATTTACGTGCGTGTTAAAACGCTTAGCTGGATAGCAGCCTTTCGAGATATGATACGCATGGCTTGCTATTGTTCTGATGTTGTGAAAAACTTATCCTTTTCTACCGCAAACGCCAAATCCGACAACAATTATAATACTGAATAGTATCTTTTTCCTTGAGCTTACAATTCACTGAAGAATCGAACCCGTTTGAAATAGTTCACAATAGTTTACCGTGCTACTGATTTTTGCTATAAAAAGGCAGGCAATATTTCACCCCTTTCCTTTTCTCGTTTAGATAATGGTCATCTTGATTGTATGCTTAGCCTTCTTGAGAGTGGTGCAGCGGTAAACTGTCAAGATATTTCAGGTGCAACACCGCTGCATTATACCATTAACGCAGGCTCAGATGACGTTAGCTATGACATCATTGTGGAACATTTATTAAAATTTGGTGCGGATACGACTCTGGCTGATGAAAACGGTCGCTTGCCACTGCACTGGGCGGCCAATGCAGGTTGGTGAAGTTGTCAGAAATGTTTCATGTAAACAGATATTCGGGTGCATTGAAAAGCAAGGCGATCAATGAATGATAATTAGTTCCGATAGACAAAGGATTTCGTTCATTAATGATCACCGACAATGGAGCCAACAAAACATCGCCGATAGATGACAATATATTGGGGAAAAAACCAGCGCTTTGCCTAATGTCTGTATTATTTTGTTTTCCAGGTAAGTCTAATATGTGCGTAATGATGGTTGAACATGGCTCTCCTGTGAACTCACGGTGTAACGATGGACATACAGGTACAATAAATAATGACAAGCTCAAAGTCACGCTCCTGTATATTGGAATTCCATATACTCTTATTTTTCGTGCGGATATTTTCAAACTGACTCGAACGTATTTTGACCGTATTTAGCGCTTCATATCGCTGCCAGTCAAGGTCATATAGAGTGCATCAGAGTACTGGTAGTACAATGCAGTGCAGATGTGGATATCGAGGATGAATATGGACACACACCATTGTTCAATGCTATCACTACAAAACATATTCATTGTGCTGAACTTCTGTTATATGAAGATGCCTCGCCCAACCACTGCAACGTGCAGGAAAACAGGTAGACGAATCGGGTGCGCTATAGGTGTGGCTTAACTACTTTATAAAAATATACGCACTGCATACTTCAAGCAAAACTGGACTTCTGCAGCATACTCCATGTTTTCATCATATGATGTGTTTTGTAAAGGATCAGGTATATGATTGCCATGTACAGGAACGTAGATATTGTAGAACAATTGAAGAATCACAGTGTATTTTGAAAACCATCTCATCAGAAGATGTGGCCATCAATGTACTGAACATTTTCTCCATCCGAGTCAACTTATTCTCTAAGTATTTTGCTTCTATGATTTCTTGCAGTCCAGCACATCTAGCTGCATCAAAAGGACTGACTGAAGCACTAGAATTACTCGTCAAGTATCAAGGATCATTGGAACTGAAAAACATGAATGGCGATTTGCCCTTACACGAAGCTGCCTTGTTCCAACAACGAGGTAAGCCACTTTGGTAGATCTTCTTATAACAAAATATCACAAAGTTTGTTTTACAAATGCATTCCCTTGTGCGTATTGAGTGGTCATGGGCTTAATCACATCATTCAGGTAGAGCAAATAAGGTTGTGTCAATTTTCAGGATAAACATTCATTGTTTTTCCTTCCTCGTAGAAGCACTGGACTATATATTAAAATGTCGATGTGAAGTCAACGTACGCAATAAGCAAGGATTTACCCCACTACACCTTGCGGCCTCAGTGGGCTCGATTACTTGCTGTGAATGTTTGCTGAAAGAAGGTGCTTATTTGAATATTATCAACTCACAATGCAAGGTAAGTCACGATGCTTAGGATAAACGAATATTATGACCTCTAGAAATACTGAAGTGCTAAGTTTGAACGTTTCGAAAGGAAAGTAAGCGGGGATTGATGCACGTAGAGTAGTATTTGATTTAGCTGTATCATCTTTTATTTTGAAGAACGGGTTGTACAAATTTCTTACGGCCCTTGACTTGAGCCAACTTAACAAGCATTCACAGTGTGTGAGCTTTCTTCTAACGAGAGGTGCAGCTCGAGGAGAACAGATTGTCAAATATGCTTCAAGAAGAATACAAAGATGGTGGAGAAAACATAGGAAGCCATCGAAAGTGAAATTGAAATCTGTTGAAGAATATGAACGTCAAAGAATAACATTGCAAAAAACAATTGAACGGTTTGTAAAAATGAAGCTCGTCTATGTCTGAGAACGACACCAGATTAAAGTATATAAATTTTTTGGGTGGAAACACAAATCTCACGATAATATTTGATGTCCGTTCTTTAGTGTCACTGAAGATGATGGAAACTGTGCTCCAAAAATCAAAAGCAAGGACGAAGACAGAAAATCTGTAAAACGCGATAAAATACTTGAAGTTGAAAGCACTAATTACAATATAGCAACTTCAACCATAGGCGTAAATGATGCGTCGAATGAAGCGAAAGGAAAGACTATGGAAAGTAAATATAACAACGATCATAAAGCAGAATCATCAAAAAACAGTAAAATGCAGACTCCTTTGAAGATAAATAAGAAAGGGAAATGCAATGTCCTTAAAACTTCGCTTATAAATAAACCAGCTATAACACCGCATCCTCCTCCACCTATCAATAAAAGCTCAAGGATTCCAGGGAATCAGAGTCGAGGAAATGAAAGCCGGCAAGCAGTCAAAACAGCTTTGCCTAGTAGTGAGCCAAGCTCGAAGAAGCGGGAGGAAGAAAAAATTGCAGCAATGACGTCAGACGTTATTTCTTCAAAACTAGAACAACCAGACGAAATGGAACGTGAATTATTGCATTCGTTGGAAGTAGAAATATCAAGAAAGGTAAAACCATCTCAGCTATCAGCTTATAAACCGAGTTCGTTCAATTTTTCTTTGCAATGACTCATGCAAGATGTTCCCATTGTAAACATTTATGGCCTTCTATTCTGACGACTTTATCCTTTTCGATATTTCTACAGGAAAAACTTAGCAGAGAAATCGCACGTTTGAAGCAAAATCTGGAAGAACGCAGCCAAAGGCTTGAAAGTAGATTAGAGGTAGCGTCGCTTTTCACTCTCATTATTTCCTGTGATTTACTGTATCTTAGCAGAGGTTGCAACTATGCCAGATATATTGAAAATAAACTATACGCTTCGTAACACTGAATTTAAAGCAAATAATACGGTGTCTAATCATGAACGTAGTTTTAATCCAATCATGGATCTAGTTGCAATGAGGTGTCTAATCAGTCCTGAGTTTAGCTTTAATCCAATCATGGTTCTCGTTGTGTTTTTTAGGCAATCGAAAAGTGTTTGGATAAATAAATGTAAGATCGAATTGTACCCTTGAAGAAGCAGTCATATATCTGTCCTACGATTAATTAAAGTTGGATAACCGCGTCTGTACAACGCAATAATATTTGGTTTTATCAATGGGCGCAGTCTTCGCTGAATACAACTGTAAATTATGTAAAATTATTTTCTATCATTCGTTGCAAGCGTATATAGCGACTATTTGAAGCATACAGCAATACTATAGCTACATATTTTAATTAGGGTACTAACATTGACGTGTAAATACTTAGCTTTTAATTATCCACTGCATCACAGTGCTATCTTTGCCTCCAGTGCTGACGACATGAGAATCCGTTGCTAGGAAATTGACAGCGGTCACGTGTGAACTATGACCATGGGCAACGTTTGGAGTGGACTAAAAATGAGACAAGATAGAGGGTTTGATTGGCGTTACGTCATGTGTGGCACCGATGTCATCCTAACTTAACCTAACTAACTATTTTAATACTGGATGTCTGTAGCTGCTCTTTCTAGAAATCCAATGAAAGTCATCTTATTGATTGAGTGTTACTACTACAGGAAGAAATCTGAACCAAGAGCTCTTGGGAACAACTTACTTTAGACTTGCAAGTTGGATAGGTGAAGATATTCAATGAACCGGAATCATCTCCGCTCACTAAATACTGAGCATTGTGGGATCTGATGCATGTATTAATATCGGTACCATCAGCTCCTTCAGGCCATATCCCTAGAGAAGAATACACATTCTTCACAAATGCTTTCTCTTCGACAGTAGTACGCCGGGTGAACGTTAGCGAAAAGACTGGAATGAGCGACAGAAAAGAAATCCATTTTGCAGTCACTTCTTTCCAAAATGCAATTAATGAATACTCATATGGCCTACGAAGTGGACACAATGAATATATTCTTTTCTGAGATACTACAGAGCGTAAAGCAATAAAAACAGAACAATTTTTCACCTTTAAAATATTCCTAATGTTGTGATTTCCTATGTATATAAATATGTTTTAACTGCTTTTATAGTTTGTAATTTGTAAATGGTGCTAAGATAGACTTAGTTTTAGTTATTTTTGATTTATCTACATGTAGTTTAGTATAAATTTAAGCTCGTTAATTCAGTTTATTTATACCGCAAGAGAGTCTTAATAAGCACAAATAATTATAAAATTATTATTATTATTATTATTTCCCTCTTTTTCCGCGATTTCAGATCACCTGGATCGAGATCCAAACATCTTGGGATAGTGTGAATAAGCTGTGTGCAAGTCTTTCAAAGTACCTCGGAAGCCTTTTTGTTCGATTTTCAGTCAAAAGATTCTCACTGCTACAACTTACAAACAAGTATAAGTCAGACAATAATACCTCGCACAGGAAACCCAAGCACACAAGACCAAGTATCCCATTCAACGTCTCTCATAGAGAATGCAGAAGAAACTTGTTTGCAATCTTTAGACTGCCCTGGAGATGAAAACCACAATGTGTCACTTGAATTTTATTCTTGCAATATACAAAATTTCGACTATAATTCAGAGCAGTTATGAACGCTATTTTTTTAAAACTACCAACAAAAATTTTATCATAACTTGATTATCATAACTTATCATAACTTATCATAACTTATCATAACTTATCATAACTTATAACTTGATTATCATAACTTACAATAGAGAATCTCGTAGTCTCCGGAGTTACTCTGCAGGTATTGACCGTCTTTGGACCAATCAAAATGTGTGATGAAACTTGAATGACCAGACAACCGTCCATGTTTCTTATACTGCTTGCCATCCTCGCTCACAGTAAACAAATAAATGTTGTTGTCATGAGAGCCAACAGCAAGATAACTTCCATCTACAGAAATAACAAATGTTTTTCATTAAAGGGAACGTCAAAGCTAAACCGGATCTCTAGAAAACACAGTCGAGACTGATAGAGTTATCCAGTAAAATTCTTGTTTGTTGAGTCACGGTTTCCTGCGGTAATAGTCTCACTGGACTTTTAGGAAGGATAGTTCAAAACTGATAGAGCTGTTCACGGCTTGCTAATCCACCACACCACAACTACCTGTCCGGTCAACTCTTACCAGGCGAGTACTTGATGCAGTCATGTTGTTCCGATCCAATCTCGCTAGTAAAGTACTCTACTCCAGTTTCACAATCTAAGACTTTGAATTTATTGTTTTGGGTAGCTACAGCCAGGAGCTTCCCGTTTGGATGAAAACACACGGACTGAAGCGCGTCCTGTAATCATAAATGTTACCTATGAGTCAAAAAGATTGGTAGACAAGAATAAAGCACCTTTCTATAGTCGCTACTAACCTCGAGTTGTTTACTCCAGATTAAAGACTTGTCCACGGAATTCCACAGAAACAGCATCTTATCATATGCACATGTCGCGAAAAATGGTTTGGATGGATGTACACCCAGACCCCAAGTTTCTTCAAAATGACCCTGAAACAATACTTGACAGCTTGTAAAGAAAACACGTAGCATGCATAGCCCTACATTTAAAGGCCTGTTTACACGGGCGATTTTCGATTCGATTTTTCTCGTGTTGAACGATGTGAAAGATTGGACAACTGGCGAACATACTTGGTCCAACATTTTTGCTAATGCACACGCCAGTCAACCTACTCGATCACATACACTAAGAGGAGAAAAATCGGAGCAAAAATCGCCCGTGTGAACTGGCCTTAAAGCAAAGTTTGAGTAATGCGCTGTTGTAGAAGTATCGACGTGACAAACAGATAACATCCTCTGAATAAAGCCCACCTTAGTCAGATAGAGGAATGATTTAGTTTCTTCGTCTACTTTCATGGCTTGCAAGATACAGTTTCTCGTCGTTCCAATTAAAACTGTTGTTTCCTCTGCAACGCCTGGGCCCAAGACTGCAGATCGCACTGTACCGCTCTCCTCAGGAATCTAGAACACACGTTCGATTACGAAAGTAATATAAAGAGGAAAAAATAAAAAAACTGTGATTTCAAATACCTCGAGTGTCTTCTCAGACTTGTTGTAATTGCTGTCCCACAAGAAGACCTTCCTATCTTTGCCTCCACCAGATAAAAACATTCCATCACCCGATGTCTCGATGGAGAAAATTGGTCCCTAGGGATACATATCCTTGAGTCTTTGCTCACAATTATGCACAAATATATCACAAATATATGTCAAGTTTGTAATGGACATTTTCCATCAAGGCCGTTTTACTCGCGCGGGCGGAGCGCACAGTTTTTAACATGGTCTATAGTTGATTGCCCATTCTTGATCTCGCCTACACGCGAAGTAAGTTGAATTACTTTCCACTCTCTTGAAATGCATGTGAGACCAAGCGCCGGCAACAAAGCATATTCAAAACTAAGCGCTCCGCCAGCGCAGACGAAACACCCGTAGTGGAAAACCGCCTTAAAATATAAGTACCTCATGCGCAGCAGTAATTTCTTGGCTAATCTGATTTCCTTCTATTGTAAATGGAGGATAGAAACGAGATTATAAGTTGTATGGACTTTACCGAAACTTCAGAACAATATCAAACTCACCATTAGCCCAAATGAAAATATTTCCATTCGAATCACCGGAGATGACTTCTCCATTTTGCCCAAACGCAAAACACAGCACGTACTTGGGCTTTGGGTGTTTCTGAATGAAAAGATTGAGATGTCGCTCGAGAAATAACGTGTTGAAGTAGTCCACAAAAGAATGGACCCAGCCCTCGCTACAACATGCAAGCAGAAATTAAATTGACCCCATTAGGCGTATCTCGTTCTTGGTGCAATCATCAGATTATACTGTTGTACTTCAGCGGGTAAAGCTAATATCGTTCTAAATTATTATCTACCTCAAATACACCCATCTTTTTTTCCAGCTTTTTCTCCTCGTTCAGTTTCCAGAAGGCAATATGAGATTTCCCGCACGTGACGAGACGTTTCGAATCACCAGGATAGAAATCAACAGCTAATACTGGCTCATTGCCTCCCTAGCAGGAAAGACGAAACATTGACGCGTCAGTTTGTGTCACCGTAACAAATGAAAGATACCACATTTTTAACACGAAGTCAAGCGTAACTAAGGACTGGTTTTCATATCGTCGTAATTGTCGTAAACATAGAGTCATGATCTTTCTAAATAGCTGAATTAGAACACTTTCCAATCAATTATAAGAGATACAATTATATTAGTTGATACTATGTAAGTTATCTATCAGATCTGCTGCTAAGAAGATAGAATAGTTTGGCATTTAAGAGGAATCGTGACTTTTCGTTTACGACAATTGATGCAACATAAAAAGAAAATAATGAAAAATGTCAGACGTCACATACTTTGATTTCGGTAATTTTTCTTTTATTTTCCCACTCCCAAATGGATAGGTTGTGATCATTTCCATCATCCACACTAACCAATTGCACACCACCATCCTGAAGCAGAACACTGGACATTAAAATCTCGTGAAACTGTTTAATAATAAAAATATATAGATCATGCGCTAAAAAACTGCGCACAATGAGTGACACTGCGCGTACTTGAGTGAAATTGCGCGTTGAATTGCGCGCACAAGTTCTGAGGGCTGAACTTGATAACTTACTTCAACTGAGAATGCAATACAACTCAATCCTCTATGAAACGATCCTAAACCAACAACTTTTAGCGTTTGTAAAGACGACACATTCCAGATTCGAACATGAGGCTAAATTAAGAAGAAACTTTAAGACTGAGAAAACTGAAAGTCTGCCTCTTAAGCCTGTTTTCCACTAGGAGGAATTTTCCGAGCGGAAAATAAATCTATCAACGCGATTGGTTCGCTTACGACTTTTTCGCGGCAAAATATATTACTAGCCAATCAGTTTGTTAGATTTATTTTTCGCGCGGAAAATTCCGCAAAGTGGAAAACGGGCGTTACTCTGAAAGTTGTAGAAAGTGTAATACCTTTCCATCCTTTTTTGCGTGACCAGCAACCTGACCACTTGCAATGATTTCTTTATTTGGATGCAAAGCTAAGCTATAGAGTGTATACAAATATAGAATGGTAAGTTATGATCTTGCCTAGCATAGACCTCCTCAGCTTGCATGCAAATTAACGTATTTCAGATCATGTAACCAAATTTTGTAAATAATTAGGGTGGTGCTTATTTGAAGGCGGTGCACTTAATCAGTAGGAGTGCTAAAATGAGTAAATATTGCATACACAAGCTTACCATTTGACATCATCAGTGTGCTCAGTGTAATGTCGCTGGGTTTTGGACACCAGATTGTAAAGAACAACAACAGCCGCAGCATTATACACAACCTCATTGGAGGGCAAGTAAAACAAGTTGTTGCGACAATCTTTTCCTCGATAACCATATCTGGGCTATCATTAAGGTTTGTACAAAATGGTACATTCTTGTAGTTAATGAAAGTTTAGCCAGCATAGCTTGGCAGGAAATTAAATATGCCCAGCTATGCATGGTAAAGACACTTGAGAGAAAAGCACAATCAGTTGAGTAAGGTTAACCCAAGCTTTCTGTACGTACTCTAGTAAGTCTTAGAAGCTCCTGGGGTCTATATAGAACCCTATACAGATAGGCATAAGTCAAAACATTATGCACAGAGGCAAAAGTTCTTGACAAAGTAGGATACACCCATTCTAAATCCAAATTCTTGTCAGGTGCATTTCCAGAATGGTCAGCTTCATTGAAATTACTTGGAGAATAGAAGTTTAGCGTTCTACCGCGAAGCTGAAACTTCACCACCGCTGCATCTATAAAGAGAATAAAATAACCTCATTAACTGAATGATTAAAAATGTATAATATATTCTACTAGCATTCTTAGATTGTGATCTATGTAATATAGCTGGGCTAACCTTTTTCAGCTTGTTCTTCTTTTGATAAACCACTAGAACATTTAAAGGTACTTTAATATCAATCCATTTAGCTGAAAACCACCTTATTGTAAGCTACTTTTTCATTCAAGCTTTACTCAACTACTGGCAGTTGCTAAGTTAAAATAATTGGACGTCAAATACTGTCTGTACCTAGCAAAGTCCGCATTTTAGAAAAGCTATATTACCTATTGCTTCCTTTTCGTTTAACAGAAGCTCCTCTCCTGGAAAGCAATTGAGAAAAATGTGTATTGTTGTCTTTCTTAGCATTACTAACAGACCACAATAGTATTTTACCTGTTTGCAGAATCAGCAGAGTGTTGTTTTGCTTTTCCTACTGAAGGAGACAAAGTTATGCTACTGGTAGGAGATCTTCCTGACTTTTCTAATGTTTTTGATTGGCTTGCTGACTTTGCTGGTGTCTAGAAAATCAGACAATTGTATAAGAGCTATTAGGTGCCAAAATGCCTCATGGCAACTAAATTTTCAGCAATTCTTTCTATACAAACTTAAAACATACTCGGTCCACAGTAGTTGAGGCAGAAATGGGACGTTTAGAGCTTGAAGAGGCTAGAATGAAAATACATTAAACAAAACGCTTCATCATTTAGAATTTATATTTTGTTTATTTGGAAATTTTGTAACTTATATTGGAAAATGTTCTATGTATAGCATTAAGAAGTATAATGTAATATTACAATAACAGTAATTAAAAGTGCTAATTATTTTAATTATGCAGTATGTGGACACTGTTTAATAAACACGAAATAATCCAAACAAAACTGCAATAAAAAGGCGAATACCTAGTTGAAATGTGTCAGAAATATTTACCAGCTTGTTTCCTTTCTTCTAAAGCTTTCAGTCTTCTCAAGGCATCAGCAAGGGCGGACTTCAACAGAATAATTTCATCACCTTGCTCCAACACTTGCTTCTTCAAACTGCTCAGCTCAGAAGCGTCGCTTTTTTCAGGCGAATTCCCTGCAAAAACACAAATAATTATCTGGTCAATATTTCTGTAATAAACTTAACAAAAAAGTCCTTGGAATGTGTACTTGACGATTATTAATATTTTAGTAAATATTCGAGAGAATAAGGTTAAATTTGACGCCCTTTACCTGAAGTTCCACCCAAGTTTTGTTCGCTCATTTTTCAAAGAAGAGTATCAAAATGCTTGACAAATATTCAGGCAAAAAAGCTGACAAATAATCAGCCTAAAAGCAGGCAACTATTTTCCCACCTTTCCCTTTAAAAGTTTAAATGTTTCTTTTCCCGCCGAAACTTTTCGTGTCTTTACACGCGCGGCAAACTCGCGTGGTATACATTGCCATTTGGCGTGTAATTGCGTAATTGCGCGCACGTTAAACAACAAAGGATTTGCGCAGATGTGCGCATCGAGGTTCCGCAGTTTGTGCTAAAGTAAACACAATAATCGTGCTTTCACTATTCAATGTGTTTGTTTCGACAATTTTTTCATGCTCGTTTGTAAATTTACAAAGAAAAAGCAGAAGTTCTTTTGTATAGCGAAAACAACTTACGCAGTTTGTAGCTTGCAATGTCATGGAATGTGCTATTTGATATAAACTATTCACAAAATCTGATTTTCTAGTCAGGGAATACCCATTAATTAGCTTGCCATTAAAATGTCCTGTAAATGTTGACACACACCACTTCTAATAAATTTGTTTAGATTTTTTTAATATAAACGCAATTCTAGAAACAAGAACTGTGATACAAAGTTCTCAAGGTCAAAATTCCGGTCAAGGTTGGCTGCTTTTCAAATTGCGTATATTCTAATCACGTGGTACTACAGCGTTCATTGATTGGTCAATATGAATGTCGGCGAAGCACGTGCACGTGAACACAACACGAGGTTTTGTCCTCCCAGAGAAGTTTTGTTTACGCGGATGCAAGATGAGTGAGGATGAAAAGGACATAGATGTTGAATCGGACGAGGTATTTCTTATATTTTAACCTTGATCTTCTGCTATTGCTCAGGTCTAACTAGGAGCGTTGTCGTTTCTGTGTAGGAAGCAACTGATGATCAACAAGGGACGACATTTTCGTCACAGGTGAAAGAAACGCTTTTGTTTTTCTCGTATGCACATGGGATTTCACTTGCGACACGTGTCAAACATATTTCCTACAAAACCTGGTCTATTTCATTCCTACAAATCAAAACTACAATCCAGGAATATATTTTTCGTGACCTTAACGTCGTTTCTAAGAATATCGCTTTTGAAAGTGAATTTTCGGCGCAATATTTGGCCTTTGTCTTAGCTTGTATTTTCATGTCTGAATAAAACATAGTTGCGAGTGATTCGAATGTTTTTTCCCTACGTTTTCTTTTAGGCAGACAAACGTGCTCATCACAATGCCTTGGAAAGAAAAAGAAGAGATCATATAAAAGACAGCTTTTCTCACCTGAGAGACTCGGTGCCTGCTTTGCAAGGCGAGAAGGTATTCAAATCGCTAGCCTTCCGCCTTCACACCGTGACCTGCTAGTTTCGACATATTTGCAAATTTCGATCTCGGTGCTTGAAAGAAACAAAACAGTATTAGTAGTTTTTTTCTCGAAAATAATACTCCTGTGTTACACGGGTTTATATAGTATCTGTCAACGTTTGCTAATCCGTTTGACACACCAACTACAGGCTAGTCTTTCGTAAACACGATATGGCGTTTGCTAGACTGGATTCTACTTCGATATTTAGCAGCCGGTATCAACATATATAAAACAAAATTTGGTGTTTTCCCTTATACTGTATTGTATCTGCAAGCTATGCTATGAAACTGTTGAACTACGTTGTCAGTTTCGAAATTGAAAGGACTTCGCGCACGTTTGAACTTGTGCTGTCGTTCACAGAAAAATAATATCAGTGCTATTTTTAAGTTCAGACTTCCTTATAATTTCCTGGCAGAATTAAAGGCTTTATTCTTTCGTTGTTGTTAGAAAAGTACGAAATTGTCTGTTCAAGGACTGTTGTTCAACAAAATAATGTGACATTACATTTAGTTGTTATCCAATAGTGCAAGGTTGCATTACCTTGGTAAAGTTCATTCAGGCAAAACAAATGTTTATTATTCACTTTCGATATCAATTTGTACTGATATTACCTACAAAATGTATACTTTGACTTACCTCTGGCCACAATGCTTTTAAAGAGAATGAAAAAATGAAATATTGAGCAGTAAAACACCATTACTACTATTTTCAACATCTTGAAGTAGGCCAGTTGAGATTTTTTACCAAACTAAGGGTCCCTTACTTAGGGGCTGTTTACATGAGCCGGGCTAGCCCGGTTAACCGGGCTGAACGGTTTC
>JAODVQ020112874.1:0-16460 GCA_025400075.2 Phenganax stokvisi
TCAATAGAAAAGGAACACTGTGTGGACAGTGTATTGATGGTTATACTCTTCCTGCTTATTCTTATGATTTCAAATGCATCAAATGTGATAATCAAAACTGGGGTCTCTATATTACTTTTGCCTTCCTCCCTCTCACAGTGTTCATCATAATAATCCTTGTCTTCAGAATCAATGTTCTCTCTCCAAAGATATTTCTATATGTTTATTCAGCTAAAGTTCTTTCAATGTCAATTGCCTGTAAAGCCATACTTAACTACTTGAGCACTGGTAGTCATTCTCCAATGTTTACCATCTATGCCAAAGCATTACTTTCACTCTATGGTATTTGGAATCTGGATTTTGTTCGTGTTAATGTACTACCAGATATTTGCATTGATGCAACACCTCTCCAAATCCTAATACTAGACTATCTAGTGGCCATATATCCCATGATGATGATGGCTATTGCTTACACTATGGTTGAGATCCATAGTTTTGGGTCAGACCTGATTCTGTGTATCTGGAGGCCTTTTCACAGATTCTTGGCACGATTTCGTCGTCATTGTGGTATCCAGACAACCATCTTGGATGCCTTTGTTACATTCTTCTTTCTATCTACAACTAAACTGACTAGTGTGTCCTTTAGTATTTTGAGCTCTACAAAACTTTATAAAAATGATGGAAAGATTGATTCACGGAGGTTGTACTATGACCCCAGCATAACTTTCTTAAGCAAGGAACACCTTCCTTATGCAGTGATGGCTACTATCATTTTGATAGTGTTTATTGTGTTCCCACTGTCTCTATTGTTCTGTTACCAATGCAGGTTTTGTAAGAAATGTCTGACTGTGTGTAATATCAGAAGAGAAACACTCGATCAATTTGTTAATACTTTTCAAATGTACTATAAAGATGGTACTAATGGTACACATGATTGCAGATGGTTTGCTGGAGTCTTTATCATCCTGAAACTCATAGGAATGAATGTTGCATTTGCAATATTTTCAGGGGCTGAGGTGCAGACGGAGATTAGTATGTTATTTATACTTGGAGCTGTTCTTGTCATTATCGTTGAGCCTTATAAAGAAGAATTCTCGTTTTACAACAGTGCAAGTTCTGCTTGTCTTCTCTTTATGAGTTTACTATACATATCTATTGGCTATGAAAATCTTGCTAATCTTCACGAACCACAATTGAGCAGTAAATTTGGATTATCTGCAATACTTGGTACTATTCCACTGGTATACATAATCATTATGTTACTTCTTTACGTGAAGAATAGATTTGGAAAGAAGACAAGTGAATTAATCAACTCATTACCTCATCGTCTCTTACATTCAGAGCAGTATCGACTCCCACTTAGTCAACAGTACCCTATACTTTGAACTACAGTAGCTACTGGTAGTGTTTAGATGTGTTTACTATTACTTAAATCCAAACCCCTTCTTAGACCACAAATAGTGCCATTATTTTTCAGCACATAACAAGAATCATTAAAATAAAAGTTGCTTTGTTACCAAAAAGGTTCAAATCCATTGTTAATGCATTATTGTCTATTATCTGTAACTATGCAAGTGAAAAAAATAGCAGGGGTTATCATAGCTACATCACCACAGTGAAGGTGGGAGTGCACAGTTAGAAAAATCTTTCATGTACAGCTTTACTGCTGCTTGCGACCAATGCAACACTATTTCCACTACGACTTGCGCACTTCTTGAATATACTATATAGGAAACTGTCCTTTCCCAGCAGTAGTCAAGCTGTACACATAAGGTTTTCCAGGCGTACACTCTTGGTCACTACCATTTTCATTGCAGTGACATATTATTTCTCATGAGAGGGATTATAACAGAGTCCAATGACCTCTTACACTTATCTAACAAAATGTGACATAGGTCAAACCAACTATACACTCACATGGAACAATGATTTCTGGAGAGTTATTATACACTGACAGGTTCAACCATTCTTACAGATGATTATTGCTTCTCTTCCTGCTTGTTTTGAAGATTATAATTACTTAACTAACCTTTTCATTAGCTGTGATGGTAAACTAAGTTTGAATATATAGTATGTATGTATATACGTATAGTACATACAATATACATGATGGACTGTTTATAATAGAATAATGGACAAAAAAAGTTGAATTTGTTAACCATTGAAGACCAGGCCTCAGTTAGAACTTATAAATCAAAATGTGACACAAATTCGGAGAAAATGACTCTAATTAATAAGATTTGAAGTGGCTCTGTATGAAAGATTATTAATGGTGGTATGACAAAGATGATAATAATAGAAAATGAGTATGACACTGTTGTTAGGAAGAACAGCTCATTGGGATATTTTGCTGTTTTGTTATACATAGAGCAGTGGATTTCATTTTCAATTATGAGTAAAGTTTTGTGTATAAACACCTCACTTTAGCTTACATGTGAGTTTATTTAGATGTTATGATAAGATACTGTCTCTTGTGGCCTGTGTAAACTCAGACTGTTGGCAAAAGCCTTTGTGAGGGCTGTTTAGAGCATAGTTTTGAAAACCAAAACATTATCTGCCCCAACTCATAAGTGATGAAGATTGTTGGGGCATATATTGGGATTCTGCTTCTACTAATGACTGAGATTGAGTCTCAGGATCAACACAGTTTTGAAGACAAGGGAGCCAATATTCTCATGAGAGACAGTTCAGTTGTTGATAATCATTGTCCTGGTATCTGGTCAGTGAGCGTTAATGGTACATGTCAATGTGGCAGTGACTTGTCTGGAGTGATATACTGTGATCCTCAGAGTGGAGAAGTGGAGGTATTGTACTGTCATTGTGTGACTGAAAATGGTTGGTTCTCAGTAGCTGGAGCCTGTTTTTACAATTGTATTATAAACTACACCAAAGGAGGCTACGGTATCTATACTAAGGCACCAACTGACTGTACTAGTCTCAATAGAAAAGGAACACTGTGTGGACAGTGTATTGATGGCTATACTGTTCCCGCTTATTCTTATGATTACAAATGCATCAAATGTGATGATCAAAACTGGGGTCTCTATATTACCTTTGCCTTCCTTCCTCTAACAGTGTTCATCATAATAATCATTGTCTTTAGAATCAATGTTCTCTCTCCAAAGATATTTCTATATGTTTATTCTGTCAAAGTGCTTTCAACTTCCGTTGTTTGTGATGCCATTGTCAATAACCTGAACACTAATAATTCTTCTCTACATTTCATTGTTTATGCACAAGTTTTACTGGCACTTTATGGCATTTGGAATCTGGATTTTGTTCGTGTCAATGTATTACCAGATATTTGTATCGACAATGCCACTCCTCTTCAAATCATAGCACTGGACTATCTAGTGGCTTTATATCCCATGATGATGATGGCTATTGCTTACACTATGGTTGAGATCCACAGTTTTGGATCAGACCTGATTTTGCAAGTATGGAAGCCTTTTCATAGATTCTTGGCACGATTTCGTCGTCATTGGGGGATCCAGACAACCATTATGGATGCCTTTGTTACGTTCTTCTATTTGTCCACTGCTAAACTGTTTAATGTGTCAATTAACCTATTAGGAATAACTTTACTCTACAAAAACAATGGGAAGTTTGATTCATTAAGGTTGTACTATGACCCAAGCATAACTTTCTTCAGCAAGGAACATCTTCCTTATGCAGTGATGGCTATTATCATTTTGATAGTGTTTATTGTGTTCCCACTGTTGCTATTGTTCTGTTACCAATGCAGGTGTTGTAAGAAATGTCTAACTGTGTGTCATATCAGAGGAGAAACACTCGATCAGTTTGTCAATACATTTCAAATGTACTATAAAGATGGTAGTAATGGTACACTAGATTGCAGATGGTTTGCTGGAGTCTTTATCATCCTGAAACTCATAGGAATACAGGTTATGTTTGCTATATTCTCAGGTTCCGTGATCTTAATTTTCATTGCTATGACATTCATATTTGGAGCTACTCTGATTATTATAGCAGAGCCATATAAAAAAGAATATTCATTTTACAACATTGCAAGTCCAATTTGTCTTTTCTTCATAAGCTTATTTTCCCTATCAGTTGGATATGAAATTCTTGCCGCTATATACCAACAGCAACTAAGAAGTCAATTTGTTATGACTGCAATACTTGGTATTATTCCACTGGTATTCATAATCATTGTGTTAATAATTCACATGAAGGAAAGATTTGGAAAGAAAACAAGTGAAATGACGAGTTCACTACCTCATCGTCTCTTACATTCTGACCAATATCGACACTTACCAAAATAAATAGTATTATACTACACTTTAAAACATAGTATAGTACTGAGAGTGATAATTATTATAATATTTCACTATTTTAATATATTTATAGTGATTGTGGTGACAGAGGTGTGTATTTATTTATTCTGTCACAAAGTCATATGCATAATAATGTACAGGAAATCTCAACCTGCACTCTACAAGGTGCAGCATGTGGTTTTCTTAAAGCATGTGTTTTAGAGATGCACACATTAACAGTATACTGGGATTGTTTGTACAAGCCCACTTAGAAAGAAGACTCAATGTGTATTTATCATCATAAGATTGCTCTCTATAGAGTTTGTAAGTAAACACCTCGGTGTCCGATACTACAGACAGTCTGCGCCAGAGGATTACACTTTAGTGCTTTTCATCAGCAACTACAATGTCAACAAAGTAGCTACACATATAAGTTATGATTTAGTCAAAATTGTGTACTCTCCCACTGAAATTTTAACAAACTAAGTGTGGCTAAATGACATGGCAAGAGCCTAGAAATTGGCACTTATTATAGCTCAGTTATATTGACATTCAACGTTAAAGCTATGGCACTGGATTCCTGTGTAGTTATCCAGGAAATCATAATATAAAGACATACAATAATGACATAGATCTTACATAGCTTGACTATGATTGTACATAAGTTAAGATTTAGTAAGTTCATCCAGTACAAATGCCATAGTGGGTCGCTCAATTGGACTTCGTTTGGTGCACGAAACAATGAGTTCATGCATGCTCCTCCAACCTTTCTTCACTTCCTCCAATCGATCAAGATACTTCTCAGGGTCAGGGAGTTTGGCTGTGATCACCTCACAGAGGAGAATACCATAGCTATAGACATCAATCTTGACTGTGTGAGGGACTCGTTTAACAGTGGGATCGGTCTGAGGAAATGCTTCTGGAGCGGTGTAGATGATTGCCCCCTCTCCTGCCGTTTTAGACAAACGAGCGAGATTTGCAGAGCCAAAATCAGACACCTTTGCTCGCCAGGATCTGTTGGGTAGAGACTGAAGGAGAATATTAGGAGCGCTTACGTCTCGGTGGATGATTGGCTCTTGTCTGTCGTGGAGATAGTGGAGACCGTATGCAATATCTTGAAATATTGGTAGTTTACTTCCTTCTTGAAGCTGTTGCTGTTCATAGCACTGTCGTAGGTTAAGATCCAGGAGTTCAGTGAGAATCATTGGAGGGGCTCGTAGCTGATAGGCTTGCTCATCAAAAACAGCAGCAACAATTCGAATGAGGTTTGGGTGACGGACTTGTGTCATTAGCTCTGTCTCTCTCTCCAGTCGCCTAATTGTGTCTTCATTGAGAATTAGTTGATGAGGATATTTGACTGCTACTATTTGACTATTGTATGATGCCTTGGAAACTGCACCCCAGGCACCTATTCCAATTTCACCCATCATTCGCACGTCACGTCGAGATATCTTCCATGGGTTGATGTCTGTTTTACCTCTGTTTGAGACAGCTAGATGTCTTAGGGCTTCTTGAGTTTCTTCCAACTGTCTTTGGAGTTCAGCTTCATTTCTCTGTGCTCTCTGTTCTAGTTGTTCGTGAGAAACTCTTGCTTCTTCGGCTCTTCTGTCAGCTTCAAGTCGTAAAGTACATTCCTGTGCGAGCGCTTCTTGAGTTTCTTCCAACTGTCTTTGGAGTTCAGCTTCGTTCTGCTGTGCTCTTTGTTCTAGCTGTTCGTGAGAAACTCTTGCCTCTTCAGCTCTTCTGTCAGCTTCAAGTCGTAAAGTACGTTCCCGTGCAAGTGCATTTTCTGACCTGGCCAATTTATCTCGGGCATCTAGACAATTTCCAGTACTAGTATCTATAAGTGGTGATTGAAGATAAAGTACTGATTCCATATTGGAACGAGAGAGAGAAAAATGATCTTGCAGCTCAATGCCACGGAGGATTAGTCGTTGAGATTCGCATGGGATTCCCTTCTTATTTTGAATACACCTCTTTACTGCCTTTATTGTGGAGGATGGAGAGTAGGCAGTTATTGAAAAAGTTTCAGTACCAGATATAATGTCGAGTTCCACAGGCGACGACTGAGGTGGAGTGGGACGCAATTCTAGAATGACTCTGGCATCAGTAGTGTATCTGTAGAGTGGGACCTCATCATTCAGTGGTTCTCCATCAAGACACATACATTGAGACATGGCTGGTATACCAGTCTGCTTGTGGATTAGTGTTTTGATAGCCCCTATAGTGTGGTTGTAGTGTGCGTGGTATATTACAGTATCACTTCCTAGTGAAACAGCTGGCATTAAGTAAACAATATTATTGCTGGGTATTTGCATGGACATTCCACTATCTTCTATACTTAGTGAAGGTTCAAGCTCTTTTCTTCTACATATCAAAATGTGACCAGAAGTGGGAAATTGTTTTCCAACAATACTTTTTAGCTCTTCAATTGTGTTCGTGGATTTATTAAAAATGTGGTGATAAAAACCTTTCTTTGTTTTTACATAGACATGACATCCTCCACGCAGGCGAAGAAGTAGGTGTATCGTTGTATGCTGTTGAATGTTATATTCTGACAATGTACGGCCTTCTTCAAGTTGTTTCCCACCAAATGTCAATCGTTGTGAATATGGGTGAACTCCTCCTACCCCTGATATAAGTGCTCTTAATTCCCAAATAGTGTTTGCTGCATTCAATGCAATTGTTCGAGTCTCTCCCTGAAGTAACTTCACAAATATTTGCATTGTTGATGAATGTCTATAGATTTGGTAGACGGCTGAATTGTGTTCAATGTTACACTGTCTTAGGGACATACTGTCAGTGCAATGACCAAATGGGATGATTATTTGTTGGTGCTCTGGTGGAACACCAGTAAGTTGATGTAATTTGAGCTTCAGCCTCCATATTGTATCACTAGATTTCATTATTACTGGGATGCAACTATCTGGGCCAGTTTCAACAATCACACGTCTGTAGTCTTCAACAGAGAATACCAAGTCTAGGATATCACGTGGTTTAATGTCATAAAATTGAAGGGTCATTTGATTATCAAGAAACCTCCCATTAAAAAATAGTTGCTGATCACAATGTTTACTAACTTCTCCAATTTCTATCAACTTTTCTTTCACTGTCAAAATTTTATCAGATAAATCAACTACTAGTTTCAGTTCAGTCTGTGGTTCTTTCTGCAATCTAACAGTAATCTCCATACCCCCTCTAAGAACAAGACTGAGATCTAGTGTACTGTTTGGACACACACCATAGTGGCCTAGTGTTTGGCCATGTGCTAATTGCTTTCCTGCAAACATAAGTCGCTGTTCTTCCTCCGATATTTCCTCCCTCTTCGCCACCATCTCCTTCACACTTTTCACTGTAGTACTAGAACTAACAGATAGTGTTAAATTGTTCCCGCGAGGTGTTTTAACAAACACTTGCCCTGCGGTAAACTGAGACACCCTAAGTTCAATATGGGATGATCCTCTAATACTGTAGTATGATAATGGCTTGTTGTCGTCAAGATCTAAGCCACTGTATGTAAGACATTGCTTTTGAATTGGTATACATTCTACTTGAAAGATAGCTCGTTTTAGTGCGAGTACATTATCGCTGTATCTCACTGTGAACACTTTACTACGCCCACTGTCACAGTTTCTTACGCTCACTTCGAAAGTCCTACGACGCCGAACGACGGAAATGATAGAGTCGCTTCTTACGTTGTAGTCACCAAGATAGCCTGCGTCGTTCATGACAGTTCCATGTACCAGGAGTCTCTGCTCCGCGGGATCTATACCTAGTCGAGCGCGGATCAAAGTTTTTAGTCCGTAGACCGATTCGTTCCCTCCTACTACTTCGACACTGAACATCTCACCTGACGATAGTGATTGAACTGTCACACTTAGTGGAAGACGCTTTGGTCTTGCTGGTAGAATCGGTCTGCATTTCCATGCCTCTGGTTTGCTTAGCGCCATTTTATAGTCCAGCTATGCTTTATTACGGCTACGCACGCGCAGTAAGGCAAAAGAACTCTCACTGTGCCCGCCCCAGTGCTAGCTACTCCGTGCGGTTGAGTCGACAATAGATTCGCTCTCATATCACTTCAATTCTTCATTATTACATCCACTTCTTTAACCAATAGTGGTAAGTCCTTAGGTATCGAAGTAAGGACGCTAGCTAGTCGTCCTATCACGGAGAGCGAACCTTCTAGAAGAGGCAGAGGCATTACGCCGATGTCCTCGACTAGCATCCAGCGCTGGGCATTGATGCTTAGAGTGTGTATCATTACAACAACCGTTATAAACCTGTAGAATACGTTTACAGTCAACCATCTCAAGCTCTACACGCCATTTCAATCTCTGTAGCTACGCCTGACTATTGCGCAAACTGACTAGATCAGAGAATTGGCTTGCGGGCCAGACCACTACAGGGGTAGAAACGCAAAATGTCTCTGAGAAGTATATATATACATTACTTTCCCCTTACCTATATATACCAGAATCACATGTATATATTGGCTTCTCAAAAGTCCTTGACAACATGAATGCTATGACATATGTAATGTGTTATGTCTTTCTATAGTGTGTTTGTACTCCTAGAAGTATTTTAGGGAATAAACCATAAGTATATAGTGAAGAATAGCAAATGCTGTTTGCCAGTGATGTTAAAACTGAAACTTGAATGTTTGCCAATAGGGATTTTGTATGGGGAGTAATAAACATATTATTTGAGTGGTAAACAGTTAACATAGTGCTAGATTTTCTTCAAGTCCCGTAATTAACCCTGTCCTTATATAATGTGCTATCTGTCACCCTACAACTCCCAAGACAATTGGATTAATAACAATCGGCCTTATAAGCCGGCCAGGTGTTATACTTCATTACCGCTATGGTGCTGATCTCGATTCCTATACTCTTACAGTATGACATTTAGCAAGGGCCTGGGAATGTCTTATGAAAACTATGGGTCGGGCCAATTAAGCAGGAATGCATGTTTATTATGTCAAACACCAGGTAAATTAAACTTGGGTTTCCTCATTATTATTATTACTCGCTTTCTACATATTAAAACTTCTAGTTTCACATCATAACCTCTAATTTACTTTCTTTGTATATAGGGTGTTATGGATGAAAATCATTGTATTATTTGTAAAAAATATTTCTTGGATCCTCGCATGCTACCTTGTCTACATACATTTTGTGAAAAATGTCTCTGTGGGACAGTATGTGAGGAAAGTAATACTATAGCGTGCCCTACCTGCAGTGAAAGCTTTCCTGCTGAAAAAGATAACGGTTTTCTTCAGTTTCCTTGTGACCTTCGAAAGGTACACGAAGTGAAAATGTTAAAAATACAAGATAAACTAAAGGGTCCGACAGATGGTCAAAGTTGTGTATGTGGGCGAGAGAAGGTAGTGGCCTATTGTGTAGATACCGATGCCTACCTCTGTGTGAATTGTACAAAGTATCACGAAACTCATTTAAAACTACAAACAATGCCATTGCTACGGTATATGAATGAAAGTAACAAGCCAGCACTTAGTCACCGGGATGATTGTTTGGTTCATAGTAATGAACCACTGAAAATGTATTGCACAAAATGTAAAACGCTAATATGTATGACCTGCAAAGAAGGCATTAAACACAGAAAACATCGTGAGAGTTGCGTGTTAATAGACGAGGTAGCGGGACAAGTAGTTGCAACACTCGACCCTCATAGATTAGTGTGTGAGGGAGACAAGAAATTGCTAGATGAAGCAATTGCTGGATCAGAGAAAGTTCTAGAAGATATTTACCAAAAAAAGAAAGAAGTCGATCAGCAAATAACTGAGACACTTGAGATTGTTCGTGAAGAGCTTTTAAAGCAGAATGAAACAGTTTATAATCAGAAAGTTGATGAGCTCAAGCCACAAATTAATCACCTTAAAGCAGTACAATCAAGTATAGCTGAAACAATAGATAAAATTGATGCTTTAAAATTGTACACGCCAGGTGAACATCTAGCAATTCACCATGTAATAGAAAATCGAGCAAAAAGAATGAAATTGAGAGTTCAAGGATGTAAGGGCAAGCTCGTTCCTTCTACTGGTGCAGATATTACATCGTATATTACATCAGAAGGAGCTATTGACAAAATGATCAAGCTTGGTAGGGTAACAGCTGGTGGGCATCACCCTCCTGCAAAATGTAATGCTGGGTGCTTGCCCCTTGCTGTCGTTGGAGAGACACGCACAATAACAGTTACAGCTACTGATGAAGATGGTTCACCATTCCAGCATGGTAACCAGGAGGTACAAGTTGTCCTCTCTAGTTGCAGTCCAGACCATCTTCCCGTCAGAGGGGACACTAAGTACAAAGGAAATGGAAGTTATTCTGTTAGTTTTAAGCCCATCACACCTGGTGAACATCAGCTTAAAGTCACTGTAGCCTCCGTTGATTGTATTGGTAGCCCCTTTAGATATTTTGTCCACAATCCACGGCCAATTCCCTACAACGAACGTACAACTCAGCCTTGTACAATACACACATTTTCTCATCCCGTAGATGTTGCTGAACCAGACGAAGGATGCATTGCAGTAGCTGAATACGGTAACCACACTGTCACTCTCTATTCCAAGGATAATGGCCGCTCAATGCACACATTTGGTGTAGCCAGTAGTAGTGGACGGGCAGATAAGCAATTTCATTCACCGTCAGCACTTGCAGTTGGAAATAAGTTGTTGTATGTGTGTGAATCTGGCAACCATCGAGTTCAGGTCATTTGCTGGAGTAAGTGGACGTTTCTATCAACATTTGGAACTAAAGGAAAGAGAGATGGCCAGTTTTCAAATCCACGAGGAATTGCAATAGACAGTGATGGTATGATTTATGTTGCTGATTCAGGCAATAATCGGATCCAAATTTTTTCTAAGGATGGAAACTTTTCGTCTGCTTTTCCCTGCAAGCAGCCATGGGGCCTTGCATTTGATCTGGAAGGACATCTTCATGTAGCTTGCTATAGATCTAATATTATACAGGTGTATACACGAGATGGAACTGAGTATGATAACTATGGAGCAGGGGAAGTCAAGAGTCCAGCAGGCATTGCTATCAATGGAGAGGGCTATATTGCTATTACTGAGTTTGGTGGTCGCAATCGAATCTGGATCTATGGACCTGAACTTAATCTTGTTCAAACATTCCCTCGTATTGTGAAGAAAGGAGCCGGTGTGGCCAGTGACAGCTCTGGTGACTTCTTGGTAGTTGACTATTCCAATAGCTGTGTTATCACTTATTAGATGGCTTGGCCTGGTCAAATGAGGCTAAAATCACTATACACCAAGTATATATAAAGGTAATTTCATTGTTATATTCAGTCCATTGCATATATTTTTTCATGAAGTGTGTTGTGCAAAAATAGGTGGTAGAATATTTAGAGAATCGTACAGATGTAAGCCATACTAGCTATTATAATACGAAATGGTGTTTGAACAGTGATTAGCTATATTGTTTTTTAGTGAATTCCAGTCGGTCCCACATGGTATGGAGAAGGACTGGCTTGTTAACAGTTCTTGAACAGATAACCTCAGCTAATTTCCTCCATGAATATTCACTGGTTGCCTGATTCTTCCATTCAGAGAAAACTTCAGTCATGCAGTCCTGGAATTTACCATTCTCAGCTTGGATTGTTTTTAATGTTATGTTCTCTAGACCAAGCCCAAGACCGACTGCTTTCCAATCTTCTTTTAGGTCTACACCAATCACTTCCATTAGAGTAGGTAGAGTAGGTGGTGGAAAGGCTGCGAAATCTGTTTGTTAGTTGGGAAATTTGTAGTTAGGCAGAATGGTTGAGTTGACTATATTATACCTACTTGATGTATGTAATCTCACTAAAGAAAAAAAAATGAAAGAGTGAAGTGGGTGACTGCAACCAAGTAAAATGAATTAAGCACTAAAGTGCAAACCCTCGGTGCAGACAGTAGGTAGCATAGCTATGCTGTTCTCTGAACAGTGATCTACCTATAGCCAGCTATTTATTGCACACAAATAGGATATTAAGAGAAGAGAAGAGAACCCATGGTTTTTGTAGGCTAAGGTTTAGCTGGTCAAGCTTCGATAAACTGAGGCAAAAAAGCTTGAGCGGGATTTACGGAGCTTGCGCAGAGTGAGTGTGTCCCATAAAATAATGGCAAAAAGACAAAAAAGGAAAACCGCTAGAATCGGATGTAGGTTACTTAACTCCCAGAATCCAGCACTAAAATAAACTGCTAGGCTATCGGAATGCAGCTAAACCGCAGTGTGCGAACTTGTACTCAATATACATGGCCGTCGATTGCAACCAAGTTTGGCATGAGAATTGCTATGTATGCCTTGGCAACAAAGTGATTTTAGGCAAAACACCAAATTGCTTCAGTTTAAGCATGAAATATGCTTCTAGAAGTAAGATCCATAGGAATGGACAGACAGACACACAGAACGAGTATCCTAACCCTTGCGCATGCGTCCCAAGGATTAACAACATTACTTTGGTGCTGAGTAAAATCAGGCCTACCTTGAAAGGGAATTGGCTTGACAGTTCCATCTTCTATCGTCCCTATGTTATTGAGAAATCAGCTTGGCATCAGGGTAATTTTTACTAACTATTAGACTAAAACTATACAAGCTTATTTTATGCCCACTGACCTGCATTAGTTGATGTACTTATCTTATGATCTGTAGGAGGGGTTGAAAGTGAATTAAATAAAACATAAGTGAATAGGACAAACCAAGGCACTCAATAGGAGAGATTATGGTTAGTTTTCCTCCTTCAGTTCCTGATATTCTGACATCACATACTAGTTTCTTCGTGTTATTACCTTCATCTCCAGACCACTCTACCCTCACTTGAAAGGGAATAAGGACTCTCTGCATTCTTACAATATCTTCTGTTTGCTTCTGCACAGTGAGAAATTATTAAAGTGAGCCCAGTTTGTATCAATAATTGAAAATGAACTCTTAATTTCATGTAGATATGAGTATCTCAATAAGTGTTAGTACTATAGCTAATCACCTCATGTCCATTGTCTATTCTATAAAAAGTCCATCCATTAACTGGTTTGTGAGGTAAAATTAGTTGAATTGATATCTCATTTGGGTTGTATTCTAAATCCGTCCTTGGTCCTCTTTTAAAGAATGCATTTTTCTCTCTCATATCATCATCAATTTCCTGTGGAAAAAGAAGTTAACTACATATTGTTGTGCACTTAGCTCACTCAAACCTTTAAAATGACGTCCAAGCCAGGAATTACATACAATTGAATCTCAAATGATGCTGGCAGGATTTCAGTGTAATACAATACTGCACAGGGTTTCAGATTCCATATGAGCGATGCTACAAACCACTTCAGATAAACTGCAAAACTACAGAAATGGTCCAGTTTGAACGAACAGTAGCCACCAGTGCAGTCAATGGCTTTGTCTTCCAGGCTAGAGAATTTAAATGGCGGAGATACTTCATTTGATTGGACAAGAAAGAGAGGAGCAAAGTAACCAGAGAAAGCACAATGCTGAATTTCAACAGTGACTGGTTGACAAAGTTTCCTGTTTTTGAGACTGTGGTGAAATGAGTAGATTGCGCTGACCAAAATCCCTTCCTTGGTAGGCAGTTGATATTCATTAGTTCTGGATACCTTCATCTGGAGTTGGGACCTGTTGACATCTTCTGGTAATGAGTTATTTGGGATACGAAGTTTGAGACCATATTCTTCCCATTCGATATCCTGTTTATTGTGTGTGACTGTAATCACCTTCTCTGCTATTACCTTTCTTTTCGATTGTACAATTTGGAGTTCTTCTGTCTGAGTGCTTTTTTCATGTTTTCCTCGTCTAATTGGTTGTTCTCTCTTCACCTTTTCCAGCCCCTCCTGAAGCTTATTGGCTCTCACTTGAGCATTCTGAAGTTGCACCAACAGTTTCTTCTTCTCTTCCTTAGCCACCTTCAATTCATTCTCCACCTCCAAAATTCTCTTGTTTTGCCTCTTTTTCTCCTGCTCCATTTGCAGCAACGTCTCCTTTAGCCTGTCCCTCTCTTTCGCTACCTCCAGCACCTCATCCTTCTCTGTATCCCTTCCTTCCTCCACCACCGGCCCATTTTTCTGATCTATGCCCCTTTCCTTCTCAACCTGCAGCAACCACTGTTCTGCTCCATTCCCCTCCTCCAGCACCCTCTCCTTCTTCCTACCTATATTATCAACTATATTCACTAGTTTCCATTGCCCTGAACTCTCTACTTGTTCTGTAAGGTACAATAAATTTATGCAGAAAAGAAAAATTGTATTGACTCACTGAACTGCATTAAGGTAGTGTTTGCTAGTTTAGGTTGTATGGCATCATTTCCAACCCACAGTACTCCAGATCCTCCAAACTCCAATACTTCGGCCAGTCCTAGACCCAGGTTGATGGCAGTGAGAGAGTGACCAAAGCGACCTTTCATAGTAACATCCACCTAATATTGGGAAATTTATTTTAAAATAGTTTCAATGCTGTTGTATGATCTTTACTCTATGATGCTAATGATGCTAATCACTGTGTCTTAACAATCAACTTATTAATGCCCATCTTAGTAACTTTGTATCTGACATACATAGTCCAATGGTTTGCCTTTTATTCTATTAACTACTATTTTACTCTTAGCAATAAGTACAAAAGGGAAAAAATACTTATGTGGCACATATTAGTTGAATGGAGGGGTGTATATATGAACGAAACACATTTCACAAACTTTTTATGCATTCTCACCATCCTCCATTTCCCTCTCTCTATATTGAGAATCCAAGCATCTTGTAGTGCTCGGCCCTGACCATCCCATCCCCCAGTCATCAGTAGTTGAGGAAACTGCTGGTCATAGTTGAGACAACAAGCTGCATGGAGAGATCTCTTCTCTGGCCAAGGTCCTGATCGGCTGAGTCTCTTCCAGTTCTAAATAAATAGCGATCCATAATAATTAAGTGCTATTGACTATGAAATACCATGGTAGAGATTTCAAAGATGTAGACATCATTCATTCTTTGAGCTGGCTCCCCGTATCTCCCTCCAAACATCACTGCTCTCCTCTCATCTATAGCGGTAAATGTGATTCCTGTGCAAGGAGGAGGTATCTCTCCAGTAGTTGCAGGACAGCTCCATGAACCTGTAGGGGATATTTAGTATAGAAGACTACCTAGCTTCATATTCATCACATATGGCCAATTAGATATTATTATAAAAAGATGGTTATGTCAAATATATAAAATACCTTCTGAAATATTGTAGATGTGTAGCTCATTGGTCCATCCACGGCCATCACTGAATTTGAAGTTGCTAATGAATGATCCCGGAGCTGTGGGCTCTGTTGGTAGTCCATAGCCATTAACTATTACCATACTATTCCCTAGTATTGCCATCCCACAATTACACTTGGGCATAGGAGCTCCGTCTGCATCCTGTTGAGACAGTAGAGTCCACATCCAACACTTAGGGTCGAGTTTGTGGAGAGTATTGAAGTAGTGACTACCATCATATCCTCCAAAACTGTAGATACAGTTATTAAACGACGTACTCGCTGCGATATATGTTCCAGGTCTAGGAAAATGTCCGTGTGCTTGCTCTTGCTTCCATTCTTCCAACGAAGAATCGAACACCTCCACCACGGAGCGTAAGATTTCCCTACTCTTTTCTGAGAAGTCCTGTGTCCTTCCACCTTGGACTATATGTTTGTTCTGTATACAACCAGAAACGTGCTCGATCCTGGGTAACGGCTCGTACTTGTCCTCATAATTAGAGAGTTTAGCAGCCATAACGCGTCATGTACTAAAAGAGGGGCGGGGCACGTAAATACGGAGATGATCGCGTGACGTATATATCAATTGGCGTTGCGTAAGTAGACATTGTAAAAGTAGTTCGACTCTGACTTCTAAGAAAGGGCTAAGGATCAAAAGTGTGACGGACGACCGTGAGAGATTATTCGCCAAGCGTAGAGTAAGGTCGGCCGCCAGGACACCGTTACAGAGATAACAGGAATGCTGAGACAGGATATAGTTACATTTCTTATAGGCGACCTTCAACAACTCTCTTCTGTCTCGTTACCTCCTCACCGGACTCAACTGGATCCACTCTTACCTCCTCAACAGATCTCAACGTGTTGTTGTCAATTGTCAAATGTCTCCTCCTCTCCCTATCTCTTCTGGTGTTCCTCAGGGTTCCATTCTCGGGCCACTCCTTTTCATCCTTTATATAA
>JAODVQ020113188.1:0-16451 GCA_025400075.2 Phenganax stokvisi
ATAACTTTGTCTCTCCGTGTACGGTTGAATATTGAAAAGGGCTAATGAGAATGCAGTGATATAACTGATGATTTTACCGAGTATAAAGAAATTTTAATAAAAAATAAATGCTACCGAGGCAACTGTATGCAATCCATCTATCTATCTATCTATCTCACTATCTATCTATCTCACTATCTATCTATCTCACTATCTATCTATCTATCATATTACTTATTTTCTGAACAAGTTGCACACGTTCTACTTTGCGACCGCTGATATGAAAATATGTCAAGGAGTTGTACGTACTTTAAAGCATCTTGTAAACGCTAACACTCCTGCTTTAGTCGCTGTGTACACAGGGCCAAGTGAGAGCGGGATAATTCCTTAATACAAACACACACAAAAAAAAAACAATTTTCAACGGCCAAATATCAAATACTATACTCAGCTTAGAGACTCGAGTTTGTGTTCGCCACACTGATTTAATTACACAATTATATATGTATAATCCCTGACCTGGTATGAAAATAATGATTAAAATTGCATTAGATATATTGCAATTTTTGTTTACCTGACACAAGTATTATAAAGGTTTACAATCCCTGACCTTGATATAGACACTTTAAATCAATGACGATGAAGATTTTGTATAAATAGGTTTAAATAGGTATATTTAAAATTTCTCTTTAAACGACTTAACTATTATATATACGACCCTGTTTCAAACACTGATACAGTGTAAGAAGACATGAACAAGGAAGCAACTTATTAGCAGACATCTTATAAAAACTGCATAAGAAGACATCTTACAATGCTATTTTAAATGACTCAAATATTATAAAAACTCACAGTCCCTGATCATAACATGGACATTTGAATAAAGATGAAGTTTTTCCATGAGAAGATACATCGCAATTCTTCGCTAAATGGTTCAAATATTATAAACATGTACAATATCCAACATATATGAAACATACCAGACATGGATGATATGTTAATAATTGAACCTCCATCATTGCCCAAGTTCTTATCCATCATTTCAATACCAAGCGTCGTCCCTCGGACAACAGATTTCTGAAAGACTTAGACAATGTTAGTTAACAGAATATATATGGCAAACACAATCTGCAAATACAATGTCGGGCTAATGCAATGTGTTTCAAAAAGCTGTGCGTACCAGATTGACATCAACACCAACATCACAATCATTACTTAGTGTTCCAGCATTATTTACAATGATATGAAGACCATTAAATCTTCTTTTAACATCCTCAAACGCATCTAATATAACACATGGCATTTACAGCTGAAAGTATGTTTGTATCGAGCAGTTTTCAAGGTCAGAACAGAACCACTTGCACAGCATGCAACTAATTAATGTCATTTGTGGTAACTTTAGAGGGCCTGTAAATGTATAAAGTTAAGCTGAATTTTCTTTATACATGTAACAATTCATTCTAAATTAACAGATGGAAATATGAATAAACCCCAACCTTGATGTAGACACTTAAAATAAATGAAGCTTTGCTTAAGAAGATATATTGCAAAATCTCTCGAAATGACTCGAATCTAATTTAAGTGTAGCATTCCTAACCTTGACTATTGACCGTGCCAAAACTGCCAAAACTGCCCACTTGATGAGTCTATGGTGCATATGCATGCCCACGTAATGGTCCACCTTGGATGAGGTGCACATGTCACATACAAGTACAAACAAAATAGATAACTTACTAGCAAGCTGAGCTTTACAAGAGACATCACAATGATTATAGCAAGCCATATCTTCCCCAAACTCATCCTTTAACTTCTTTTCCAGCTTCCTACCTGCAGCATCATTGATATCCAGTACAGCAACCTAGTGATTAAATTTGTTGATCTGTTATTTGGCAAGAGTTTCCACTGATAAATAAAGCCATAGATCTCTCACAAGAACAAAAATAACATACATTGGAATCTACCACACAACCATCCCATCAATATCACCACCATGGTTGCATTATTGGGGTGGTCACAATATGGCCAGATTTTTTTGGCCTAACATGCTGGTATCCCTACGTTTTAGAACTGGTGCATGGTCAATCTGCATATGTCACTTACACACCTTGCAAAAGGTTTGAAACGTGCAAATTGTCTCATAATACGACAGAGCAACAACTGAGAAGGTGAGAGAAAAAATTATAAAGACAACAACGGTAAAGGGTTTCCTTTTATAAAAATAAAAAAAACAACCTGCCAGGTCTGGCAACAAATTAAGGCATTTCATTAGTTATCCTCCCAAAGGCTTCTCATACCTAATTTATATGTTAGTGCATTTATATAGTATTTACTACAACTACCTGGTTCCCCTTATTGCATATTCTGAATAAAACAATCATAATGCTTTTCGGATGTGTAATGGCATGGCAAATAAAACACCCCCAAAGCATCATAGTAGTTGTATTCAGAAAACCAAATTTAATGGAACCAGCTCTTGTGCTATTAGTTTCTTGATCTGTTTATTCCAACCCACCCTGTTGATTCTTCCTGTAAGAGGAAACCAGAGTACACAGAGAAAACCTGTGACTTAGTTGACAGGATAGTTGACAAACTCTTTTCAAACAAGAAAGTCACGTTTGCACTGAAAATCGAATCAAAAACTTCATTGAAGACAGGCGCTTGTCCTTGCAACAGTGCCACTTTGGTGGTGCAGTCAGTAAGTGGTAAAACGTTTGTAAAACTTTGTATGCCACAAGCACAGGTTCGTGCAAGTTGGTCCTGGTGCAGAGCTGGGCATTTTTCGCCAAGATTTCGGGTGTGGGAAGCCCAAGTAGTTAAGGTTCAGGTGTACAAAATCTTTTTCTGGTGCGCAAAAGTTCTTGCACGTAAGCACCAGGTGCACCTAAAGCCTGTTTTCCACTAGGCAGAATTTTGCGAGCCGAAAATAAATGTAGCAACGTGATTGGTTCACTTTGCGACGAAATATTTTGTTGGCCAATCAGCTTGGCAGATTTATTCTCTGCACGGAAAATTCCGCCTAGTGGAAAACAGGCTTTAGATGGGGTGGCCAACTTTGCCACTGAGTCTGGCCAGATGATATAACAGGCTTGCTTCAATCCTGACCAGAAACAACTTGGGCTCTTCGTGAGTTCGTGTATATATACAAACCTTAGCATTCTTTCGAAGTAAAGCGTACACAATGCCCTCTCCAATGCCTTGAGAACCCCCAGTAACAATAGCAGCACAACCACTGATTTTCATTTCGCAATATTTTGATGACAATTTTTCGTTTCAATTTCTTGAAGGAGCTACTTCATGTTAGCTGAAATATACCGTGCAATAAAAGGCCATCATGGCTCCCGCGCGACTTTAGCCTGCGAACCATTGCCGCGAACTCGTTCCCTCGCTTTCGTTGTCTGGAATCACACTCTCGCTGCTTATTCAGAGAGAAAACAAAACTCCCTACTGTTACAACCTGCCCCTAGTGCACTCAATATTTCGCAAATGCACGTCAAGGGCACGCAATTAAAATACGACGCACTTGCTCGAATAAGCACCGCAGTCCAAGGATTTCCGTATTTTGTCAAGTTAGTAAAGCTACTTTGAAGCGTCTGTTCCATTTATAATTTTAAAGTACAGAGACATAATAAAGAGTTAACTACACCAGCATATAAAAGATAGCGAATTTTCAACTGAGCTGCCAATCCACCATAATGAAAAAGATGGTGTCTTCGATTTTACCATAGTCTTTTGCAGTTCTAAATAGTTTATAGAGACAGTTGAAGAATTTTACCTGAACGGCATCAAGCTACAGATGATAAGTTTTTGACTTGACAAAGTTGCTGACTTCAAGGCGATGCGTTCTAGTATTTTTATTGCATATAAAAATTATCTGCGCAAAGGGCTCTGGTAAAATCGACATGTCGCCGCTATCTTTTTTATTATGGTCAAATTAGTGAGTTGATCTCAGGCAAAAAACCCATTGTTTTTCGGGATATTTCGTTGATGCCTCAGCTAGACTGGCCAACCTTTCGCGCAGACTTTTATTAACCTTAAACCGCAATGTTTTCGAGCGAATGCATATTTTAAAGCCACTTAATTACAGTTTTCAAATTAAAATTAATAGTTTTCAATTGTCGGTCATATGCGTCTCAGTGATGCAAAAATAATACAAGTCTCTTTGATGTTAAAGTTTTTAGAGAAAAACAATGTTGTTTTCTCATGCTTATCGAAAAACTTGTAATTTTAAATAATACTGATAATTAGCTTTAATTGTTCTTTTTTAATATTTCTACCGAAAATTTCAGCATTTTAATGACTTTTTTATATGAACTATAAAACATTTTAATCAGAGCGATCTTTTTTGATCGATATGGACAAAAATACTGAGAGCACAGACCGTCTGCTTTTCAGTGCCATCTTTACAACTTGATTTTTAACGGCTAAAAATTATCAAGATAAAAATGAATAGCATTCTAATAAATGGAATCGTCTTCTTCGCTGTCAACGTTTTCTTTTTTTATGGCTGGATCACAGTTTAACATCATCGTTGTCCTGAGCATTTCGAGATCAAATCAGCTGCGCAAAAAGTTGTCTTATTTTACGATTTTCATTTTGTCCTGTTGCAACTTTCATGTGGTGATTGTTCTTTATCCAACCTTAATCTTTTGGTATGTTACTTGGTATTCAAAAGGATGTATTTTAAACAGTTTACATGGATTTTGCTTGTACTTATACGCTTCAAGTATTTTTTTATGTTCATCTATGCTGGGATTGGAGATGATGACTCTGGAGAGATACTTGGGTTTGACGCGCCCATTTTTTCGTAAAACTGCAGTCACCAAAAGAAAAATAGCTATGCCACTTTTCACAACTATGCTGTTCATAATCGCCATCCAGATAATCTGTTTCGAGTGTCAACTTCCCTTCATTAACCGTATATGCACTTTGGCATTCATGTCTACAGTGATTATTATTATAATATCTTTGAGCTACAGAATATTTAACATTGCCAAGTCCGAAGCGAAGTCAGGAAAGCAATCATCAGTCAGCTTACCAAATGAAAGAAGACGGATTCTCGAGTACAAGAAATATCACGCATGTTTGTTGGCAGCTATTTGCTTTTTTATAAGTTACACGCCAACCGTATTTTATTACAGAGTCGTATTAACAAACGTTTTAGACGGGAACTCATATTCTTGCTGGGTGCATATACTCAGGGCCGTCGAGAGAAATTTTTGGCCCCTGGTCAAATAAACTTTATGGGCCCTTCCCAGCTCCCCCCCTCCTGCCTTCCCCCAAATTCCCCGTTCTAAGTTAATTTTGTCCTTTCTCATTACACTTAGTTATTGCTGTTGTGAGATTTGTGTCACAAATTGTGATAAAGCCATAAAGTTGCTGTACGGGAATCATACTAGTTGTTCTAAGACTGCATTTCTTCCGTATTTAAATACAATATGGCACTTTTCGTTTAACATAATCGGAAATATAATGTACCATCTTTGCCAAAAAATGGGCCCCTTCTGGTAATGGGCCCCTGGTCAAAGACCAGGCTGACCCCCCCTCTCGTCAGGCCTGCATATACTTTAGTGGTCGTTAGCCACGTTTACTATTTACTCCAAAACGAACTCGTTAATATTCTTCTGGATTAACATTGCATTACGCACAGACATCAAAACTTAAATAGCTAGTTTCCAGCTTCCCATTGAAAAGCTTTATTTCCAGACTAGTCCCTAGTCCTCTTTTCGCGCTTTGCTTTCTTGTGACGTCACCAACTTGAACGCGCGGGATCAATCGGCTGAGTGCGCTTGTAGAGGCCTGGGAAATAGGCTGCTTTATTTCATAGATTTACAAGCTGTTGAAGTTCCCGAAAATGCTGTATAGTCAATGTAATGTAAAAAAATTTCCGCCCATCTCGTCATGTCCACCAGTAAACATTCTGCACTCGGGAAAAAATTGTTCCCAAAAGTAGACTTAGCCTTCAGCACATGAAGACGTTCTGTAACTCTATTTTATACTACCCAAAAACCAATATTGGTCATTATACACTATGACGTCCCAAGTTGTGTTATCTGCAATGAAGAATAATGCAGATTGTCTCGACAAAGAAAACACTAGCTACCAGGGGCTGGCCGTACAAAACTCTTAATCACCTTTTAATCACTATTTTGTTATTAAATGTTGATTAACTTTAATCTCTTATTTACGCCGGTTGTATAAAAAGGTAGTGATGGTGTAGTTAAAGCGAACTCTGTCCGAGAGCATCGTTAACTCTTCGACGCGCGGTTAAAAATGGCGGTTTCAAGGAGTGAGCAACAATAATCAGCAATTTAATATAACGTCATCACATGCCAACGGTTATTAATCGTCATCTAACCTGAGAAGGCCTCTCCGATGTTCGCAAACTCTCAGGGACGCTTTCTTTTTTCATTTCGGCAAAAACGAGTCTGCAATCGTATGAAAATCCATACCAGTGGTTAAATTAATAAGTTTTTAATACTGTAAGCTGTTTAGTATTAAATTACGGAAATCGCTAGATGGTATACTTCAAAATAAGGTTTCTGCGTGGAGTCTGGGACGAGTTTCCTAATATCTTCGGAAATAGGCAACGAGCAACGAGCGCTGCTGCACGACTGCGACTGCACGAGTCATTGTTTGTAATTTGGTAGTGGTGTCATGAAAAATGCGGTTTTAATTTCAATCAAAATAAGAATTGTACGGAATATACAAAAACGTAACACCACTGCAGACATATGCGTCCATATTAAACTGCGTGATGTGAAATTAGGTCAATGTATGTACGTATATTTACAAATATATTATGACCCAGCACAACTTAGTATTATTTACTATGGATGGGTGAACTTTGTTTACAATATTTTGATACTTTACCTGCCAGGCGGCCAAGAATATGCGCAAACATGATTTATTTAAGGCTTTGACATACATGAGTTGTTTTATTGCCTATGCTTGCATAATTGCAATATATAAACTTAAGTGATCACGCATATTCTTCGCAGGCAAAATACCAAATATTGTCAACAATGTTTACCCGTCTATAGAAAATACAGAGTTGTGCTGGATCACAATATATTTGTAAATATACGTACATACATTGACCAAATTTCACATCATGCAGTTTAATATGGACGCAAATGTCTGCCGTGCTGTCACGTTTTTGTATATTTCGTACAATTCCTTCCTGGAATGAATTGAAAACCACATTTTTTAAGGCCACCACTACGAAATTACAAACAATTTGTAAAATACACTGACTCGTGCAGTTGTGCACTGTGCAGCGCTCGTGGCCTATTTCCGAAGATATTAGCAAACTCGTCCCAGACTCCTCGCGGAAACCTTATTTTGAAGTATACCATCTAGCGATTTCCATTAAATTACCCCCCCGAAGCCCACGAAAGTTAACTACATGTTAACTAATCATCGGACTAACTGCGTTTCTTTTAAGTCGTGTAGTTAACTAATCTTAGCGAACGATTTAACTGCAGTGCTTGACGCTAATCATAGTTACAAATTAACAACGTTTTTATACAACCGGTCCCAGAATTTTACAAAAGAAGTTACGTCATTTTAATTGACCTTTGCAAATTGCAATAGAATCAACAAAATATTGGAAAACACTGACTTCGTGTCATGGGCACTGTAAACTGTTGTAGACCCTTATGGAGTTGAGTGAAATACTATTCAGCGCAATGACCATAACATTCTTATCAAGCCGATTTATCAATTGGCGCGTTTACGTTCGGCATTTCCGGTAAATGAGACAAATGCCATTGTCGGGTTCTTGAGTCTCGTTTGCATTATACAAATGTGTTTAAACGATTTGGAAACAACATCTCTGTGAAACTTCTGAGCTCACAAGAAGGCTGATTTTTGTGGTTTTTAAAATAATTGCGCTTGAATTAAGTCAACCGTATACATCTAGGTCGTTGTGATTTTCATAACCCCATACTCAGTTGATTCCGAAACATGGCGTCTGGTGATGATGATGTAGCTTCGAAAGGCGCGAAAGGAAGCCCGTCGAAACGCAAAGTGCAAAAAAACGATGATGTAAGTAATGAGCAGGTGTTCTAGGCTTTGTATTTTACTGTAGAAATGACTGTTCGTTTCTCTTAACGGTTTGATAATTTACTGTATTATCATACAGTACGCACGTGTATTGGTTTGTTGTCGCATACGTAATTTGGGGTTGCAATGTGTTGTAATGACCGTTTTGTGAGTGTTATACTTTGCACTTTTTCATTCAATTTGTCGTAGGATAGTAAAGACGAGCCCGTAGACATACCTAAGGCTAAAAGAACTCCTGGTAGACCGAAAGGATCGAAAAATAAATCGACTGAAGTAGGTTGTTATTGTTGTCTGCTCGAATTTAATTTATTCAAAATCGAACATGGAATGCTGTAAAGAATGTCCAAAAATGCGTTGGACGACGGCGCTTATAATTCTTCGGATAGGGGAATTTTTACACAATATTTAGATTTGCTTAAATTGTAGTGATACTTGGTAT
Source organism: Phenganax stokvisi (assembly GCA_025400075.2). NCBI lineage: Eukaryota > Metazoa > Cnidaria > Anthozoa > Malacalcyonacea > Clavulariidae > Phenganax > Phenganax stokvisi. The sequence continues at coordinate 8,483 of JAODVQ020113188.1, forward strand.
AATGTTATGACCAAGTCATTACTTTTCTGACGTTAAGGGAGTATAGTTAATTTTACTACAACAACATGGTCAAGGCTTTGGCAAAATGACTTCGCCGCGGGTAAGATATGCATACAGCAATTTTCGCACAAGCGCAAACCGTGGACGTTTTCTTGTGTTTTTACGTTTACATTGTGGCTTTTATTGCTGTAATGTAAATGGAATCTTTTAGGTAAAATCATTGGCGCCCAGTAAACAAACCTACTACGGGTGTAACTGTCGTGCTTTGTGTAAGCAATGTTTAGTAAGTTGCATCAAATAAATTACACCTAGTTTTAATCGTATTGTTTTGATGTTATACCCCGAGCAAACTAAAGGTGATGACTTTGGAATGATGTTAAATGACGAAGTTATTACTCTTCGCTGTATTATGAAACGTTTCTGTTAAGTTGAAACATGACGGTTATACCCTCGGTCACGCCCACTGTAGTCGGATTTTAAGTACTAATATACGTCGCATTGTCAACCTAAAGCCTTGGGCAAACTAAGGAAACGTTGCGGAAAAATTTGTGGTTCGCGATGTTTCCTCAATTGTTTCCCTATTTGCCTACCTGTGGAAACATTGTTGCGGAAACAAAAGTTGCTTCCCTGGAAGCAAAAATGTTTGCTATAAAATTCAGAAACGTTTTATGCTTCCTAAGTGCGATTTTTGTGGCAGAAACATTGTTTCCCAGTGTTTGCCTTCCTTGGGAAACATGGCGAAACATTGGCAGGAAACAATGTTTCCGAGGCAATCTTTCCTAGTTTGCCCAGGGCTTAAGCAAACGCAAAAAAAGTGTTCGGTGCGGTTTGCGCTTTGTCGAAAATTGCTATAGGTGCCAAAATATCCGATAACTCTTTCAGAACGCAGCTGATCCAGCATTCGTTAATATGAATTCCTCCTCAATTGTGGAATTTCCGAGGAATGCAAGTTACACCGTAAAGTGTAACTGATTAGTCGTCCGTGAGGCATCGATTGCAATGAAAATACAAGACCCTCCCATTTGCGGTCTGGAAATTATGAATTTTTGAAACAAGTTATGTGTTTACAAAGGTGGTTGGAGAACTACCGACGACCTCTTCCGATAGAATTGAAATTTCCTGTAGCTATATAGGACAATTAAGTTGTGAAATGACTCGATTGCTCAATGTCGTGATTTGAGACGTGGAACTAGGAGCTTTGTTGCTGTATTCGAGGAAGTGCAGAGTTCGTCGAAATCTCGATTGAGATTGCTACTTGTTTACATTACTGATATGTTTTCTTCACTTTTCGTGAATACAGCGCCAAAGTGCATAGTTCTTCGTTTTACGAAAAAGCAATTTCCCTTCCAACCAAACAAATACTTTTTATGGTATGAGTAGCTAATAATTATTAAAATTTAGGAGACGTTACCTGAAGGTGAACCTATCGCCAAGCGAGGTAGAGGAAGACCAAAGAAATGGGTAATGTAGAACTTGTATTAGTTTATTCATAACCAGTGGTGCCGACAAGGGGGAGCAAAAGGGGGGGGGGCTGCCCCCCCCCCAATAATTCCCATATTCGGTTTTTTTATTTGCCCAAATTTGATGAGAAAAGAGGGGGTTAAAAAGAGAGTGAAAAATCAATATTTCCCAGGCATTCCTAGACTTTACCCCCTCAAAAAAACATCCTGGCGGCGCTACTGTTCGTAACTTGTTGATTGAATCAAACTGAGCCTCTTGAAGTAAGTTCCCCCAGTGGCCTGGTAACAATGCTTTAGCTACCACATAAACAGTAATTATATCAGTATTCGTTTGAGAGTACACCATCTATATATTTATTATTGCAAAGCTTCGGTCTGTTAGTCGAGACCCTCATCAATGTAACTAACTTGAAAAGATTTATACGTCATTTTTGGATCACATTGGTCGTGATCTATTTGCTCGCGCTTTTTAACGCGTGTAGTTTGGTTTACAATGGAGAGACCGGAAGAAATCTCTCAACACATCTTAAAGAACATAAAATGAATTGCGAGAAAACTAAACTCGATAAGTCCGCTGTATAGCGCATCACGCATGGACTTACGATCATCGCTTAAAATAGAATGAAGCAACCATTTTGGCGAATGATAAATATAAATTTTCTCGTAAAATGAGAGAGTCTATTGAAATATTCAAACATGAAACTATAGATCAAGAGGGAAAGCCACTAAATAATAGCACGTGGCGTGCTCTCTTCATTGCTCTCTTCATTGCTCTCTAGTTAGACCCTTGTCCTGCACGCGCGCTTTAATTGAAACAATTAAAAAGCGCGAGCAAACAGATAGCGACAATTGCATGTGATCCAAAAATGGTGTATAAGTCTTTTCAAGTTAGTTGCACTGATGAAGGTCCGGGCTAACGGACCGAAGACATTGCAATAATAAATATATACATGGTGTACCCTCAAACGAATACTGATATTATTGTTTTCGCCTTGCAAAACTACAAGAATCTTAAGATTCTTGTAGTTTTGCATGGCGAAACAGCAATTTCAGTATTCGTTTGAGGTATAGTACCATGCATTTTTATTATTGCAGTAGTAAAAATACATGGTGTATACCTCAAACGAATACTGATACAAGAATCTTATTAAACAGTAATTAATGAAAACTAAATTAATGATTAATTATCAATTCATCAAAGTAGTTCTAATTAGTTGCTTAAAGTTCCAAAAGGCAAAATGTGTATTTATTTACGACAAAACAAATTTGCCTTCGTTGTTACATTCGTGGAAAGTGTCTCGTTCTGATCATGGAGTAAAATGTGTTGTTTGGTTTGCTGTGGGTACACCCCGTGTATAAATAAGAAAAATTGACAAATAGTGTGCTCAATTTTTTGAGTGACGTATGTCTCACTCTGACTAGTGAAATACTTGGAAATTAGACACATAAATTGCTGACCGTTCAATAGACTGCATTGAACAGGAGTTTCACCCACTAGGTTTGCAGAGACACTTATTAATCATTAAACCTTTTTAAAAATTAAAGATATTTTGAATTGTCGTATTTCCAGCCTCCAAAAGAAAAGCCTGGTGATGATGGCCCAAAACGGAAAAGAGGACGACCAAAGAAGAATCCAGAACCTGTAAGTCCCATGTATTTCTGCTTACATAAGATAATATTACTTTGAATCTATGGATTATTCTTGAATCTCACGTTATTTGGAGCTATTAAGCAAAAAATCGCCCATATTAGGGATGAGCCGATAATTGGAAATTAATCGGAAAAGGCCGACAATCGGTTAATTTTAGACATATCGGTTATCAGCCGATTGCACGGTCATTATCGGCCATGCATCGGGCGTCCGATCAACGTATATAAGTAGCATATTATATTTGGAGAAACACTTGTTGTTTTTTTCGCGCAAATGTTTTTACTTGGCTTCTTTTTGTTTACTTTTAGGTGTAAATTTGCGCTGCCGATTGCAATGACCGCCGAATTGTTAACTGTTTAATTTTCAACATTCTAGCAGGGTAGCACAAGTTTAGCAGGCAATCTTGTCAACTTTCCAACGTTGTTAACTCGTTATATGACCCGTTCAATGCGCAACATAGTTTGAAACTACTGTAAGATTTGGGGCAATGATAAGTCAAAGGTTGACTGTTTAGTGTGAGAAGCAAAATGACTAAAAACAAGCGATTTTTGTATTATTTTGGTGCCGTGCAAAATCTAAGAAGTTACATAAGAAACTCACCAATAAATATCGGTAACAACAGATAAATCGGCCGATCTCATTAACAATCGAATCGGAATTTATCGGATCGGTATATCGGTCTTATACTTGATCGGCTCATCCCTAGCGCATATTTTACATTATCATTACACTTTATAGTAATTTCAGTTTTCATCAGTTAATTTTTACTGGCAAATAACAGTGTGCAAATATTTCATTGAGTATGCGTACTTTGAGAATGATGCGTTCGCTTGAATTTAAAATTAGCGTCTTCTCTGTTGAATGCCAATGCAACGTGGCTAGTTTGACTGAGCTATCGGAAACGCTCATATCAGCCACAGAGTATTTGTATACAGCTAGTACGGTTTATGGTATCTAGTCGTGTAGAGCGAATTTCACCCATCTTCATTTCTCGCTTTTGATAAGAAATGAAAGAAATGATACTTACCCGGACGTCGATGCTTGTACGTTCCAGTCTTGCGTTTGGACCCAGCATGTTTGTCAAAAAGGCTTCTTTGTTTGTACACTTGTATTTATATGTCAACATAATTGAGTGCCACACAATTTTTTAGTTGAAATAAAAACTTAATTTAGTTAAAATATAAAACATATCAGAATACATTTGCTTGATGTTTAAACCTACCACCAAGCAATTAACACGCTTTAAGGCAACAAAGACACTTGAACTCGACAAAACGAATCAATAATTTTAGTTCTTGAAATTCTCACATTCGTCGTTTCAAAAACATTCCCGCCACTTTCTACATTATGCGCGCGGAATACCACTGTATTGTAAAAATGCAGAAACTACCCAGCTTCGTATACCCCGGGTGCTTTTGTTTACCGCACGCTTTGAGAAATGACAATTTTGTGGCTAAGCTAGCTGCGTGTCACGAAACATGAACTTTTTTTGCTTTTAATTCTAGTCAATCTGTGGCGCCTTTGTAAACAAAATTTATGAGCCTTTCTATGTGTATTCCTTAATGTTGATACTGTAGTTTTCCGAACAGCAACGCACGTCTGCAGTCTGCACGTAATCTACTCATCTTATAATCAGTTCCTACTTTAGGTTTTGAGTCAGTCTTTGCCTGGAAGTGTTTGGCAAACCAACTTCCCTGTTTCAGCTTTATATATAATTGTGGTTCTTTGCAATAAAGTTGAGAATAGTGACCAGAGTTTTGTGGTATTTATAAAATCAGTATTCAAGATCCTGTCGGTTGCGTGGCCGTCGCCACAGAGCCCTCACACAAACGGAACATGATGCCCCATTAGACGTTTTTACACTCGGCTTCATCATTCATAGTTAATACACATCCTACAAGGTTTTTTAACGGTTCAAAATGTCGAATGCAAAATGCTGATCCAATATGTATGGTCTTTACAATCTAGGACAGCAAACCGGTCTCATGGGAACTTCTCTGAATGAACAAAAGACGTTTTTTAATCGAGGGGTTTTGCGTTTTTGTTCGAAAATTGAATAGCATTTTCGTTTTTTATGTAGATTCCTGCTGAAGGGAATGCTGAATGAAAAAGGTGAAGCCAAGGCATTTACTGAAGCCTCGAAGACTTCTTACTGTATAATTTATAATGTCATTTAGTTCAAAATGAACATAGAGTTTTCTGTACAAGAACTATTTTATAATATATATTCAGTGTATAGCTGTATGTAGTAGCTATAGGTTGAAGAGGTTTCTTGCGCTCAAATATCAGACTAGGTCCACACAGAAACGTTTTCAACCGTTATTTGAAACTCGCTTTGAAAAATTATACTTTTACTGTTAGTACACCAGAACATACGTAAAAACGGCACATTTTCAAAACTGAAAACGTCTTCAGACAAGCGTTTTCGCCTTGAAAGCGCAAAATCCAAGATGGCGGCCAAAAGTAATGCGGTATTATATAGTAATAATAATAATAATAAATTTTATTTACCCACGGTACTATTTCACTATAAAATCAGAATAATACAGAACAAAAACAAGTGATCTTCCAATAGGCCGTGCAATAGGCCTTCCAATAGTTGTTTCCTAGTGGCTAATTCTTTTCTTTGGTGTTATAAATTGTCGAAACGATCACTTCAACAGCAAATATAACCAAACATATAATTTTTCTAGCGTATATAAAGATGAATACAATTTTAAAGGACTGTTTATTTCAAAAGAATAACACAAATCGTGAACAAAATCGTGTTTTACTTTGGTTGACGTTCCGAAAAACTTGGATGCATTGACTAACTTCATGACTAGCAATGATATTTTGAGCAAAAATTAAGGATGACGTAGAGCCACAATGAATAAAATTCGCGTTGAGGCGAAGAGCAATATGTTTGGCTTGCTGAATTCGTAAAATTTTTCATTTTTCCAGTGACCCAATAAGATGGCTCTTAGCTGTGACGTAAAGCAGGGCGCTTTCAACAAAACTCACACAAAATTTCATAAAATTTTGCAACATTAGCTCCTTGTCCTATTGTTTGAAATAAAAAACTTGTAAGACGTATTTTGTTTTGAATATTATAAATATACGCATTCGCTGACTGTGTTAAAGGCGTTTTGAATTCGTTAAATTAAAAACGAAGTTTTGCTCACAAAGATATACTGCAATTTTTTTAATCAATGAAATACCATTAATTCGTGCATTTCCTGAGCTTGATTTAGTTACTTAAACCATTCACATTAAACTTCAAATTGAATGAAAGTGGATGCTAAATAATATCGGGCATGTTCTTCAATTCATTTAACTTGCTGTAAAAAAGTTATTCGAGTGTTAGGAATTTTGAGTCTATAATTCTCTTGTACCTTTCCATCTACTCACAGTCTCGACTCTCGCTGCTTCAAATAAAACGAATAAGGTTTCTCAGCAGTGACCAGAAGTCTGAAGACCCATTTAACCTCATCTTCAACGTTTTCCATAATTACATATTTTTGAATAAGGCGAATCATAAGTAACGAAATTTCCAACGATACGAACCGTCTGCCAACACATGCACGCTTTCCAAATCCAAAAGGAATACTCGAAAATGGGTGTACTTTCTTTTCAGCGTTTCGGAACCAACGTTCCGGAGCGAGTTTCTCAGGATCATCATACTTTTCCTTTTCCTCTTTTTTTGACCCAAAAGAGGAAAGCATAACCGTGGTTCCAGGAGGTATTGTGTAGCCTTGAAGGATTATTGGGTGTTTTGTTATGCGCGTATTACCGATAAGAGAATTGCTGCACCGCAAGCCCTCTTTGATCAAAGCTTTCAGGTACGGCATCTCGGCTAGGTGTTCGTACTTCGGTGCACCATCTCCGACAACTCGTTGGATTTCCTCGAACGCTTTCTGCTGCACTTCCGGATGTCTCGAGAGTCTCTCGATGAAACGAAGCATGGTGTTTGCAGTCGCGTGTATGCCCCCCATGATTAGGGCGCTGCAAATCTGATTTCTTAGAGACTCGCTGACACCGTCGTTCTCATATTGAATGACCAGTGACGCTTTTGCGAGAACGGTATCCGTATTTCTAGTCTGTTCGGCGAAATGACTCGAGAGTTCCCTGAGGGTTGCGAGGCTGTCGAAAGCTTTCCTCAGGGTAGGCGTTGTAATAAACTTGTGGAAAGGTATTCCGAGGATGAGTTTCATTTCTGCTTCGAAGTAACACTTCGTTGCCTCGATGAATCTCACAGCTTCATCGTTGGGAAATTTGTAGTTTGTCCCAAGACGAAAACCAAATATAATAGCAGCCACACTCTCCGTAGCCCATTTTCTTAAATGCCCGAGTAAATCCGAATTCTTTCCGTCGCGAAATTGCGCGATGGTATCGTCTACGACCTCAAGAATCGTCGCGTAGTAGGGAACTAATACATTCAATGGAAGCAGCTTAGGTGCAAACAGTTTACGATGCTCGTACCAACTTTCATCATTTCCACCAATACCTCTAGGCAATCCCAGTGATTCTTCATAATCGGCATTTGAAAGTCCTATCCGCCAGGGCAAGCCATCCTCTTCGCTTCGGTACACGCGTTCGATATCTGTGGGATCAGAGACGTACACGACGTCCATAGAAGTTAAAGGGAGCTTGAAAATCGGGCCATATCGCTCGAACATTTCTTCTACGAAAACGTGATGATAGCGAAAACCATCGCGAGCAATCTGAGTCAGAGTGGTCAATTTCGAAGGTCCTGGAATGTCGCGAATATACTTTCTAGTATCCCCCATAGTTTGCCGCTCTTTCACTGCCGCAGAAGGTGTAGCGAAGGAACATTTCGACGTTGCTCGAAGCACTTGACTATTTCTTAAGAATCTAG
>JAODVQ020113297.1:0-16451 GCA_025400075.2 Phenganax stokvisi
CCTTGGGATGTACAAGTATGACGATATCAGCTTGCTTATCTTCAGCCAATGAAACTTTGATATTCTTATCACTGTTTTGAACATGGATCTTGTGGGATGGTGAGGTCACCTCAGCAATACCAGCATCACCATTGATCACCATTTCAAGTTTGAAATCAGCTTGACCGGTGGCTTGTTGTGTTAATGTTCCACCTCCTGAAGGTGTAGCGAGGGCGAGGGGGTCGGTACTCCTAGCAGGCGTATACCGAGGTTTCAGTACAGTGGGAAGGACAAATCGTACAGCACCATCAGGCTCGACTGCCAGCTCGCCCACCATGGTTAGTTGTATGGAAGCTTTTTCACCAGGAGGGAGATTACCAAGAACCAAACTGAAGATGTCTCCTTGTTTCTCCTCGCCGAACGCAGCTGTACGTCCGCTAGATATAGCTTCTTTGTACATCTCCCGTGCTTTCTGCTTTTCTTCAACCTTCGCTCGGATCTTTCTGCCATCGATTGACGCTTCTAAACCCACAACAGCATAAGAATCGTCAACGGGTGTGCGAAAGAAAACTTCTAGCGGATTTGAGGTGTTATTTTCGTAGATCAAGGTCGAGCGGAAGCCTACGACATATCCCTGGAGGAATGCTCGTACACTGAGACTTTTCAGCGGAATGGTTTCATTTCGTCCGCAAACAAACAAACCTTCCAATAACATCTTGCTTTAAACTCCAATTAAGCTTTGAAAATGATAGTAAAAGAGCAATTATTAATACCTTGCAATATATTCACGTTCTCTTCACTGTGAACGGCTAACCCACACAATAGGAAGTTGAATCTACCGATGTTATGATGTTGTCAAAACAATTGTAGCCAATCAGAACGGTTTCTGATGACGTGCATTCTATTTATTTGCGCTAACGGGAAACCCCTTCTGGCAAGAGGCCACGATAAAAATATGTTTCTTGACATGCGCAGCCAGTCAACTATAAATCTGTGTTACGGAGGCTGTGCAAGACGCCTGGGAACAAGAGTGAAAAAAGGCCACGGTTTTGTTTATTGTAAGTCGCCCATATGGTCGTTTTTCTGTACTGTGACTTCGCTAGAATGTTGACAAAAGTACTGCACCCCACTGTACCGCACCTGAGCAACTGAATACTGGGTTTCATGATCTATTTCATTTGACTTTCATTTGATCTATTTCATTCGTCATATAGTGACTATCCAGTTCTAGCGTTTCGTTACGTTTCTTTCCGATTTTAATTAGAAATTATGCAGATGGCTATTAAATTGAACCATTCAAGCAGCTCATGTTATGGCCGACATCGTATCATCTATTTAATAACCGGACTTGCACCTGTTCAACTAGACAAATAGACCTGGCATACCGAAAAAAACGTCTCAAAAAAAGAGAAAAAGCGAAAGAATGGTTGTTTACCAATGGTTCTGCGCTAGATTTAGATTTAGGGTAGAAGACTAATAGACTCAGTACTCTAATCATACAAAATAAATGTATAGCATTGCACTGAGATTTGCGAATTTTGAGCCACCTCCTTTTCGCTAAAATATATTTCCTGTTACTGGTAATACTCTTTTGAAGTTTGTTATAAGATAAAAATACTTTGATTTTCAAATGTGGTGTACTAGTTATGAGGTCTTTCAGATAATGTAATTCTCGATGATCGAAATTGTTTGGAAAATGTTGCACGTTGTCATTGTACGTTATGTAACGATCTCATTATAAATTCATCGAGAAATCACGCTATTCATTTTGGCACTTGCGAGAAGTTACTAGACAGATGGCTGTAGACTGGACTTGCAGTCATTGGAAATTATTTAACATCTAATTACAGATTTTATCTCAAAGTCTGATGGGCTGTCGACACGTTCATCTATTACTTTTTGCAGATAAATAATCCTCGAAACGCTATGAATCAAACACGACAGCATGTTCCATGCATTGTCATGCAAATTACTCGCCTGAAACACACAAACACCAGGTGTTAGAAAAAGGCATTGAAAACTTTATACGGCTCTTTTCAGGGCAACTTTATAATACAACCTATCAAACTATACTGTTTTTTATACATTAAAAATAATTTCACCCTGTCGTGAGTTTCTTGTGGATAAGATAGCATGAAAAAGACTCATTCTAATGTTTCAATTAGCAATTCTAATTCCGAGATTGTGGGCTTTAACTTTGTTCCTAGTTCCAGGCTCTTAAAGCGCGCGAAGAAGGAAGTTGACGCGCGTCGTCGAAGGTCAAACAAGAAATGTTCGCAGAAACTACTGATCCAGAAAATAAGGCCAGTTCATCCAATAGCAGAAGCGAGTCAATGAAAAATGGACGTATTTTATGCTATACCTGCGGAGGAAATGGAGCTTACTGGTCGCTTTTTAGCAAAGAAAACGATGGGGAAAACTCGCCGTATTTTCCCTTCTTGCGATCTATCGAAAAAGCGGAAGGCGCTGAGCCAATGAGGTCAAATGGTCGAATAGACGCTTGTACACTTTGCTTTTCGTTTCTAGTTCAACAATGGCATTCGTACGAGGAAAGCGATACTCCTGTTGCAAAGAGGACTTATTGGTTGAAACGATCTGGTACTACTAGTTGCGAATCTTTCAAAGAAGATGCATATAGTGTTGTTGAGTCCTCGAGTGTTATCACAGATGTTGTAGATGGAAAGGAAGAAGTGGAGTTGGTCATTACATCTGAGAGTGGAAAAGAACAAGAGGAACACAACAGTGTAAGTGGTTCGGATAGGCGTAAAACTGTTGGCAATGAGAGTTTATCAAATTCTAAAGGGCTGAGTGAAAACAATATACAACCAGCAAAACAGAATGAGTGTTCATTAAAAAGTATACAGAACAAAGCTGATAGGAAGGAGGTGTGTTGTTCTTGTGGAGAACTAGGGGAAAGGGTCCCCTTAAGGACAGTGCACACAAAGCCACAGCTGAGAACTGAGACACCTTTTTACCCATTGCTTGCTCAGCGATCTGAGAATATTGATTTTATGGGAAAAGTCTCCGTTTGCAAAACCTGTGAAGTTTGTTTGCTGAAACAGTGGCAGAGCTTTGAGAAGAGATGTACTTCATTGTCTGATCGGCACTACACCTTGCCCTTTGAGAACAATGCTCAGAATGTTGCAACCCTTTCATTTGTTTGTTTTATTTGTGGCGAAGAGCATCCAAAAGACATGGCAAAACATATCCATGCCACAAAGGGGAAACATGGCATGCCCTATTTTCCTTTTTTGTTGAGGTTCTTGCCTGCAGTAGGTGCAAAACCCATTGCCGAAACGGGCTTGATTGAGGCTTGTGAGTCATGCCGTCACTCATTGACCAGTCAGTGGGATGCTTTTGAAGATGCCCAAATGAACATACAAGAGAGAGAGTATGATGTAAAGAGGAAACATAGAAATTTGTTGAATAAAGACAATGTAAAGATAATGCCAAGCAAGAGATGTTCCATTTGTGATAAACTAAAATCTGCTTCTGAAGTTGATTATATTCATAACAACGAGGAGAACTCAAATAAGTTATCAGGGCAATGTAGAACTGTTATATGTTTTCATTGCAAGAAATTATTGAAAAAGAAGAGACAACCTAATCATGAATTGCAAACGAAACCAATAGACCCTACTTGGAGGTATGACAGCGATGATAAAGTAATCAGTCCTGTGAATCATTGTGGCCAGGATAAGCAAAACAAGGATGACAAAAGTCTTTTCGAGACCTGTTTTCTCTGTGGGGAAAAAGTGAGCGCATTGAATGTCAAGTGTTTATATGTTTTCCCTCAGCAGTATGTGAATGGTTTCAAACCATTTTTTCCATCGTTAGCCTATCGCGTTCCTGCATACCATGCCAAACCTCCATCCACTTCTGGGACTGTTGTCACATGCATATATTGCCATGGCAACATGCTTAATCAATGGCATGAGTGTGAAAAACATGAGAAGTTTGGCATTTCGAACCCTTGGGTGCGGCAATATATCTTCAGTCAATTTGCATGTTACCTTTGCAGCAAACTATTTCCTCGTCAAAAAATTACTGCCATATCTTCAAATGATTTTCCATTTCTGAGTCAAGTGAGAAGACCTGCAAATGGATTCAGGATCAACCATCAAAAAGATTACGTTGTCTGTCAACATTGCAAAGAAATTGTCTACATTCAGAAAGAGAACTTTGATAAGTGCCAAGTGGAAGTTAATGAGCGAGATTACGAATTGCCCATGGTGCACTTGGATTCTAGTTTGACAAATAAGGTAGGCTCAACTTCATGTTTTCAAAAACAGAATTTTGATGTTTGAATGATTCTTCCCAAACCGCACAGTCTGCTATAGAGTTTTGTTCAGAATAAGCAACACTGTGCAATGTTGCTCTTGAAACTGTCTGACATGCACAGCAACTATATGTACGAGTGACTGAACTAGAGATAAGCTGACTCTTATTAGTTCAGTGTAACTGTATGAGAAAACCAGAGGATCTGTTGTAAACTTGTAGCGTTTGGTAAGGTCAAACTCACTGGACACGCACCAGTCACGAGCAGGCAAGTCTTAAATATATATCATTTTAAAATACACACTGAGACATCATCCTTGTCTCACATAATTTTTCAAGTCTTTAAGAGCACGGCTACTGTATACTAGTTCACATTTAACTTGGGTAATTTTCTTTCAGTCTGGGTGGGTGTTCCTGATGTTACACTAAAAAGATTATATGAAAATTATTTTTCCAATTTTTTTTTCCGAAACTCTCCAGAGGAAAAAGATAGCAGTTTTCTTAAAACGAACCTAAATGACGTCACGTTCGTGCTTGGTTCAAGTGTTTATTTGTAACGTGCAACTCCTGCATGAAAGTTTTTGCCTTCTAATTTCTATAATATGACATTTAGAAAAGCAATTAATGTAGTCGAAATAGCAGCGAGATTTATACTTATTTAAATCAATTCTTTGATAAGATTTCTGAAGTATTTTCCAGAATTTTCGTGCAATGTTAATGCTATATAAGTAGTTGGTTTAAATGTTTTTCGTCAGATTTTTCAAATTTTCGCCATGAGATTTGATCACAAAATGAACTACCAGTATAATACATCGTCTGTGACAAACTACACAAAAATTGTGTACAGTATATTTGATCTGAGGAAATATAGATAATTTTATCATGCCGTAACGTAGGAACAGTAATTGTATTCATGTTATTGATAAGCATGTAAACAAAGTTTGATTACCTGCTCCAAATGGGTTGTTCATTATTTTAAAACACTAAGACCTGTTAATACAGCTTCAAATTTAACGCACGCTCAAATTAAAAAAATATATATTCCTTATGAATTTCGAAAAAATTTTGAATGAAAAGTATTTTTAATTTTAAAAACGCCATTTATATGTGGACGTAGTTTACTGTAGTGCAGCTAGCCGGGTGACCTGAATTTTTTTCGGATAAGATGGTGTCGTTTTTCCCACTTATTTTTCATGAAGATTTGAATAGTAGTGCGTTGTATAGCGCAGTACTTGCAGTTTAGTGTATATTGCTGGTTATCACAATGGGCAAATGCAAACTCAAGCCTAAGCTTATTGAAACAATTATTACGGTTGAGTGATTTGTGACTCATTGAAATTCGTGAAAGCAGGTGTTTCGACAATAGACTTAGCAAATAGTTGTCCCTCAAGTGTATTGCAGCCCATGAGGTTGCCATTCAATCTCTTTGTGTAATATTCCATCTTAGTAATCCTACTCTAGAGATCACACTCCTACGTTTTGCAGGCGTTATGCCAAGATAACGGTAAGGTTAGGCAAAATCTTTGTTATTTTACAATTAAGTTCAAGGTTTCTCAACAAAAAGCAAGCGAACTCATGCATTATTTATGTTAGCGAATACACTTGAATCCTATCTGAATTTTTGTTGCTTGAGTCCTATTTAGAAGTTAAAGCGTTAGTTGTACTAGAGCAAAACTGATTTCATTAAATTGTACATCTTCCTGGTAAACCGGGGTGCATTATAAATGGGATTGGCTTAACAATTGAAACACATTAACTGGTGGTTGGCACTGTATACGTATGACAAATGGTTATTAATGACAATCATGGGTGTAGTTTCACAATATAGACTAGCTTAGCAACACTGTCGAAATCTGAAAGCATGGCGGAGCTCACCAGATGGCAAGTAATGATATGTAAATGAATGCAACGGTACATTGTAGCTGTGTGGTTTAACAAAGATGTTATTGTCTATGAATATATTACGATCAAAAGTGTGTGTACCTCGCGGTTAATTCACTCAATCTTGTATATATGTATGCTCTTTTGACTACGAAAATTTCATTGCAACAGGTATTCATTTCTACTTTATATACATTCACTTTGCTTGCATCTATTTGGTTTCCCTCTTTTTGTTTGATCAGCTACATAACTCGATCATTCTTCTGTTTAATTACCGAAATTTAACTAATTTCCAAACCTGTATATTTTTACATGAATTTTGTATCGGGTGTTCTGATTGTAAAGTATCTATTCGAGCTACTCTGCATACGTTTTTATGTGCTGTGTGTTCATGTATATAAATGTATGCACAGTTAGTAATTAAATTGTTATGTGGAGAAAGGATGCTTATATTGACTGATAAGAAGTCTTCCAACTTCCTCATTTTGTTGGTAATGAGGCTTGACGTCTTAAGGATACTTCAGTATTGTCTTCCATTTGGGATTGATTTTTGAAAACGAAATGTCGACGTTGTTTTCTTGGCATCTAGGCATCATATTGTCAAGTTGTATATAAGTCACTTGTTGGCAGATGAAAACGTCGTTTATGAAAACACTCAATAATTACTGTGCAATATTTGCCCTGAGCCGGCTTTGTAGATCATTGCTTAAATATAATCGTTCGTTTCTCCAAAGGAGTGAGTAAGGAATATTTGAAGCAAGTGGCAAAATGTTTAGCCTCTCTTTAGCGTTTGTTGAATATTCTACCTGCCACTTTTTATTTATTCAAAAGCTTAAAATTTTCACGAATCAAGTGACATTCTTTGCTCAAGAACCGTTATTAATTGTTTTGTATTTTTTTTCCCTGTTTAATGGTTTATATAGGGCGTTAAAATTTCTTTTAAAAAGAAAAAGTAGGAAAAAAGAGCTGGAGGTTTTTGTGAAAGTCGACCTGTTATCATTAGCATAATGTTAATTCGTGCTATTCAATTGATTGTTTTTCGCTTGTATAACTGAGCACATGGAATAATGTGTTTTCATCAAAGGTGAATAATTATACCCTCGAGTGCACGAAGACACGTGCCGTAGTCGTTTAACAAAACGTATCGTTGTATGATACAGGAAACATTAAAACATATTGTTTGTAGTTTATTATTCATATATTCTCTTGTAGAATTCGATTAGCTGACGAAATTTGAAGCATGGATTAAAAACAATGAAATTTGATAAATGCTCTGATTTTTGTATCTATTGTATCAGTGTTTCGTGAATAATGTGTAAGATCTATTGCGGAGCTATTTTAATTAAAGAAAGTAGTTTTAAAGTTGTTCTATTTTGACAAGCATAAGAAATTAATGACAAATTAAACACGACAGGTTGCTAGTATAATGCTCAGTGTTTTGTGATGGATATATTGATACATTTTCCTTCGAATTGCTGCTTTGCTGCCTAATGTCTTGCGATTTTACGCGTCAATGACATAGGAAAAATCTAAACAGCATTTTTTTGTTGCAGTCATTAAAGCGAAAAGCATCGGAGTCAGAAAGTACTCATCCTGTAGTTGTCATTGGTGACAGCGAGCCGGAAGAAGACGTAGAGGTTTGGAAGCGAGAGGAAGAAACAAGTGTCTCAAACTTGGTGACGTCATCCGGAACATCCACGAACACAGAAAGTAAGGATACTCCATGTTGCTACTTTTCAATCCCAAGCAGACTTGAGCCAGCGATAGTTCTATTGCATAGTTATATCAGTTCTAAACTGTACTTTCTATAGATCACGTAAAATTCGTTAAAATTCATCCCTTTTGGATCTAGTATTACAATAGGAGGAAACCAAAACTTACACGGATGTATATTCTAGGCTTGCACGTGAACACCACGCAGACGTCGAGTGCTCCTATGAGTTCACCTGGAACTCAGAATTCAAGTTTTGCGGCAGCTCTCAGAAAACTTGCTAAACAGGCCATGTCTCCTAGTTCCCAATCTCCTGTCAGTGTTCTCCCGTCGTCAAGTAATAGTACAATGTCACCAGTGAAGAATAATGGTATGATCAATGCATTCGCTATTGCTTCCCTGGTGGTGAAGTCTAAGCTTTTGACCACGCTGGGTTCACAAGAGCTGTTTTTCTATACGGTCAAAAGTGTCGTCAATAAAGAGCCATAATATTTCTCAACAGCTAAAATATTTTATATTCTTCGCAGTAAATGTCATGGAAAACATGCATATCATTATCTACCAATAATTGCTTTGCTAACATTTAGTTTGAAATTGTTTTGTTTTGGCTGTTTCGAAAGGTCGTGACTCTATCTTTACGACTTTATAACCATATGGAAACTAGGATTACTGTTTTATAGTATAACGCTTATTCGCTGTTCTTGTTTGTGTCCAGGTTGTGAAAGTCCAAAGTTGAACGGAACTCCTGCGGTAGTTTGTAAAAAAGAAGTAATAGATTCAAACTACATGAGCAGCAAAGGTGAGCGTCTTTGATACGAGAGGTGATTTTAAAATCTTTGTGATTTAGTGAAGCATGGTATATACAATCTCAACTAAACTATTTTTTTGTAGAAAACAGAGGTCATCCTAACTTGCCGTCATCTTCTGAACTTGGAGCAATGCCTGGTCATCAAGTTGTGCCCGGTGTCTTCTCATTGGGCCCGCGAGGTAGGAAAACATCCCACCCAAGATTGGGCCGGAGTCTGAGCGCAGCTATGTGGCTGCTTTGCTTGTCTACGTTCGCCCAAGGATGGCACTGAAACTGTAGTTATAAGAACGTAACAAATTTTGCTGGCTGGATATATTTTTGACAAGAGGGAATTTGTTTTCAATTTCGAAGTTCATTCATTTTCGTTTGCACGATTTTCTTCTTGTATAGGTTTCGAAAGCAAGCCTGGCGGTCTAGAAGATTTGCATGGGACGGGGCATGCACCGGACCTTTCTCGAGTTAGAGCAGTTCACCCACCTCCCCCCTCGCATCCGTTCTACATGCCATTTCTCCAAAGACCTGCAATGCCCGACTCTATGTATCTACCTCCGTTTCCCTGCTATCCTCCTGGGGTGTGTTATATATTTGCAGCTTATTGCACTGAGACGTCCTTTCAGAGATTGTCTCTTTTGATTCAGCTTCAACTCTCTGGTGTAGCGTTTTAATATCAGTTTCGTGTTGTTTTCAGATGATGGAGCCCCCTCCGGGCCTTCTCCCCCCTGGATTTGACCAGGACGTGTGGCGCAAGCGCAGAGCACTGGAACACATGCGTCAACAACATGAGAGACATGCGCAGTTCTTTCCACCACATGAGCGACCGCTGTACATCATGGAAGATCATCTCAATCCACTTTCCGTCCAGGCTTCCATGAGTCAGCGGCCATACACTGGGGACTTACCTCCAAGGGGTGAAAAAAATCAAGGAAAGGTAACACATTAGAGAGCTTAAGCAAGCGACGTTTTTGACAACACGAACGGCATGAGAAACTTCAAAGGACTGGGTCAAGCACGGTGATTGGTGAAAAACGTCCAGCTTACTTCCGGTGGACGTCGGTGTTGCCAAAAACGCCGCTTGCTTAAGCTCTCTATTAAAACATGATGAACCTGATATTATTTCAAGCAAATGTAGTTTTAGTTTGCTCAACCAAACACATGGCAATTTTTATTACAGAACAGTCCAAGACTTGAAGCAAGTACGCCTTTAGAGTCGAGGACCGCTTCGTCGTCATTACCGAAAGGCATGACAAAATCTGTTGAAGTAGTGGGCGCTAGGAGTCCTTCGTCACGTGATAATCAACTTCCTGTGTCGTCATCATTCCTCCGTCAATCACTCGCGGGCAGCATTCCCGCAGTAAATACCCCTCATACTCCCGGCAATCATCAAACTTCCCTGAGATCCCCTTCCAGAGATGAAACTCATACTGAGAAAGACAGTGAACGGGATAAGACAAAAGATAATAAGCAAAGAGTGCGTATATAATATCGTGAATTGTTCTTTTCGGGTCTGCAGTTGTCGTAAACTATAATTGTGTAACTTCAGGAGCATCAGATAATGTGGACTCGGCGAATGTTCGAACAAAAACGACGTTTGAGGCAGGAGGAGATAGAATGGCAGCACAGACAACAACAAGTGAGACAACAGAAGCGCGAAGTTCAACAAGAATTGTATCAGTTTCGACAAAAACTTCTTCAACAGAAAGAATCTGAGAAAGACGACACCATCAAGGTAGCGTACAATCTACCACTATGAACAAGATGGCGGCGTCTACATATCATTTCGAATTGTAAGATTGAGAATGGTTTTGCTTTTTTTTTAAACTGCGTTAATTCACTAGAGCGAGCAAGACACTCAAGAACCGCGGGATGAAGTCGATCAAAGGTTGGAAACCGAAGTGAGGAGTAAAGATGGTCAACGAGGGACACATGAGAGCAAGATAGGATTACCACCGCAATATGGTTACCCATTGTTCCGCGATAACCTGCATGCTCCCCAACCTCTCCACTTGTCAAGCATTTTCCCCAGGCCACCTCATCATGACATGTTTTATCCGTCTGGATATCTTCCTCAGGCCCCTTTGTCGTCACGGATGGATACCCGGATGTATAAAGAGTACCTTCAACAACCGACGCATTTCATGCATGATAACAAATCTGTGAGCGAGTGGTTGCAGAAACAGAAACACTCAGGTGTGCACGCCATACTCTGAATTGAAAGTAGCTGAAGCTATGTTTTTTAATGTTTTGTCATGTAATTTTCCAGAGAGTTATTTAGAGGAAGCTCGAGAGAGGTTGTCATCAAATTCAATGTTCATGAATGGTGAATTTGGAAAAGATAGCAGCAGAAATAAACATGAACCACAGGTGAGTCATTGAAAATATGGCTTGCAGAGTTGATCTTTGCTTTACTGAGATTGTTGTTCATGTTCATGCTAATTTGTCTACCGTGAGGACATAGTCTTTTTATTTTGTCGCTTTAGAAACTGAAATTCATGGAAGATCTTGGACTAATGACCGTGTCTGAAAAACGAGGTACGATTTATTCTGACACCTTATAGTTCACAAAAGTTCACAAAGTTCACATGATTTTTGGTCCTGGCTCACTGAACTTTCATTATGAAATTTTTGTTTTTCTCCTCAGAACGGTCGCAAACGATGCTTTTTGGGGCAAAACGAAAATATTTGGAAGATTTGTCGACAGTTGAGGACGAGAGTAATAAAGAAAATCGCGTAGAAAATGGCGAAGTCAGCGCTGAGTCTGGAACGAAAAAAGACAGTGAAGAAGACACGGATACCAATACATATTGTAGCAAGGTATGTTTACATGTTTTATGTTCAGTATGGCATTGTCAATGGAGATCAAAAGATCCTGCCATGCTATCTTAACCATTATCTTGCGGAACGTTTTTTAGAAAGTCGAATTTTTATTCCACTTGGGATTGGTGACTCCTCGCAAACGAAAAGGTACTATAAATATTGATTTAACTGTTTTTGTGCTAAAACTTTGAAGACGATTTTTCTTGCTCTGCAGAGCTAGAAGATGATTTTGAAAAGAGCAGATGGGAACGAAGAACTCAAAGATTGCAGAGAAAATCAAGGAAGAAAAAAAAAGAGGTCAGTTTCGAAGTTGTCATGCTTTACTACTAAATCCTTTCACACTTATGTTGTTTCGTCTATCTCAGAAAAAAGGCGAGAAGATTCGCAGCCGAACCCCTCTGGATCTGGATGTAAGTGGTCCAATGACGCGGCAAAAGCAACAATTGCTACAAGAATATGGCTTGTTGTTGCCAATTAAAGACGCTATGGAGAAAGAGTCCTCTTCGTCCCCTGACAGCAGTGCTACAGCCGATAGAGACAGTGTAAAAGGCAAGGATAGCCCAGGGAGTCCGAGTAAGCCATCAAAAAAGACGGAGAGTCCTACGAAAGATGAAGAGACGTTTCATAATACATACGAAGTTAGCACCCCGACTTCCCACCCCCCTGCCAGCTCAAACGCATTATCCTCAGGCCCCCAACTTACACTTCAATCTTTAACTCACATGGAGAATCCATATCGAAGTTTTGCCTCCGCATTTCATCCACCATTTTATCATTCCCGACTACTATCGGTACACGAATCACCGAAGGATACTGAGTCCATGACTCGGAACGGCGGGAAAAAGTATCCTGCGGTAGTTCCCGGTAATATTGGCGTCTATCGCGGCGCGGAGACCAGGCCGAGTTGGGTGAGTGAAGGATTGAAAGAATATATGAATATAATTCGAAATTAAATATGATGGATTACATCAATTAGAATTGAGTTTTTAAATAATATATTTTGCAATTCTAGATGCTAACGGATGAGCCTCTAAAATGGCCTGGAACTAGTAAAGTAATTAAATCGTATTTGGCATACCATCAAGGTGGGTTAAACCGTGGTGCTAGGCTAATAAACCGGTTAGCTTCGGATAAACTGAATAGATAGTATTTAAAGTAACCAAACAAATCTAATAAAAACTTAAATGAACGCTGAATAATGTATTGTTCTGCCTTTCACTGATTTCTATTTAATCTTATTTCAGAACAAGAAAACGAACTAAGTATTTCAAAAGAAAGAGATGAAAAATTAAGACTTGAAAATTCAACTTTAATGGGAGAAAGTGAAAGGCTAAACACCGCATATTCGGTACGTTTAAACGAAGAAAAAACCCAGTTAAAGTCAGGAGCGTGATTTGCAATAGACGAAATGGGACAAGCTAAATCATTTCCAAGAGAGCGAAGACGTTGGGTACGAGGCTGTTGCTCATGTTATTTTCCATCTTGCAGGAGCTCATGATGTCAAAACAAAGTCAAGACGAACAACGGGAACATTTGAGCGGTAGACTGGAGCGGCTTCGAAATTTTGTCACGTATGTTCAAAGCAGATAGAACAGATTTTTAAAAAATGTAGTTAGAAAATTAGCTTATTGAGATAATTTATGAAGTGTGTGTAATTAGATATTTGTAAGTATAATGTATGAAAAGTGGAGAGTTCTGGTTCGATGTACATTAGTCGGCGTGTCATGCTTCTTTAAAGACAGTCTCGTTTATTGGGAGTGTCTTTGCGAAATTTTAACTAATCGATGGGGTTAAACCAGAATTTTTCCGTGATTACTATATTTCCTGTAAATATTATTTATGAGATTTAGATAAAGTATTATGTGATTGGTATTTATAAGAACTCGCTAGTCTTAAAGACGTATCAATGTCAATTAAATTATGGTGAATCTGATGACTATTTGCACTGTTCTGAATGACTCTATTGTCACCGTTGTCATGGCTACCACATTTGCGTACCTATTCTTTAGCTTCATCTCCAACTTGTTGAAACGTCACACCTTTAAATTGCTGTATATCTAGTATGGGATGAATTTGTCAGAGTACGCTCGTTTCACTCTTTAGTATGCTAGGAAATTTGCAGCAGCTCTTTACTTCATTGAAAGTATGATATCATTTAAGGTAGGCTTTGACGCAGCAAATATTTTTTACCCCATGCTAAGTTTTGATCTTTTTTGTAATCCGCAGATCCCAGATGCATTGATACCGTGCCGGTGCTAGGGTCTTTTGTCCGGTATTGCTTGCGCAAATGTAACAGAACTTGAACAAAAAATCAGTTGCGTGTTTTAAAAGGAAATTTTTGCTCCCGTAAGAATGGGATGCGCTGCCAGCATCCGCGTCAAAGAAGCAGAAGAAGATGCTTTGTTAAACGAGCGTGAAGTTCAAGAGAAAATACCGGATGGTGATGACCTGGACCCTTCCAATTGCCACCGGCAGGATGTTGAGCCGGTGTCTGAAAATGAAAATGACAACATCTTGACCACTTTCGTTAACATTGAAAATCAAAGTACTTTAGCACATTCCAGTTTGACTAAATTGGATAAAACTACCTTACAAAAACAAGACGATGATATAGGTTGTGGGAATTTAACTAATATGGATTTGAACCGAGAAACACGTTTGAATAACGGCTTACCAAGATATGATGATAAAATTCTTATATTGCATTTCAATGATGTGTACAATATCGAGCCACGAGAAAAAGAGCCGGTTGGTGGAGCAGCTAGGTTTGCTTCAAAAATAGCAACATTTAATTCAAGAAACCCTCTTTTGCTATTCAGTGGAGATGCCTTGAATCCGTCAATGAGTGAGTTATTAAAATATTAATGTTGAAGACAAAAAAATATTTTTCAATATTTCTGTTTCATAAACTGTTAAATAGTGAGCAGTGTCACAAAAGGAGAACAAATGTTGCCAGTTTTAAACTGCCTTGGGATTGATGCGGCAGTCTATGGCAACCATGATTTTGGTACGTATCACAACTCATACTCTGCTAGGAAACAAGTTGGTCTCAAAATTAATTCCACGAAAGATTTTGATTAAAAACATTGGGGAGAACACATATAATTTGGTGATGCAATCTGTTCATCAATGTAGATTTTGGTGTTGATGAGTTGGTGGACTTTGCAAGCCAGAGTAATTTTCCTTGGTTGATGAGCAATGTTTTTGATAAGCATACGAAACGACCACTAGCTGAAGGCAAGCGGTATTTAACGTTGGAATGGAAAGGACATAAGGTAGTAGTTTGCTTGCTTTCAGTTTTGTGCAGTGTAAAGTGACCATGTGGCTAAATATAAACAGATTGGATTAATTGGTCTTGTTGAACGAGAATGGCTTGTAACCTTGGCAACCATAGCAATTGATGAAGTAGACTTTCTAGATTTTGTTAGTGAAGGACAACAATTATGCTCCATCTTGCGACAAGAGGTATTATCCATCTTATTGCATTGTTGTGAAGGTTATTCAGAGTTAGTAACATGTCTGTTTTGGGTGTTCTATTTTAGGGGTGTGACTTTATAATTGCATTGACCCACATGAGAGAACCAAATGACTTGAAATTAGCAGAAAATGTTCCTGATATTGACTTAATACTTGGTGGGCATGACCACCATTATGAACTAAGAGAAGTGAGGTCCTTTTGCATGTCATTCTATTTTTTGTTGTATTGTTACCTTAAGCATTTGTATCTCTTCATAGGTGAATGGTACAAAAATATTCAAAAGTGGCACAGATTTTAGACATTTTAGTGAGATTGAAGTGCTGTTTTCCCAAGATGGCTCATATGAAATACAGTCAAAGAAACATGAAATAACAACAGACGTTCCAGAAGACCCCGAGATAAAAAAAGTTGTGGATAAATATCTCGGTACTGACTTGTTTGTATGCTTGTTTGTTTGTTTGTTTGATGCTTGTCAACTTGTGAAGTTACCTTGTATTCTTGTGTTTTTACTATGATTTGTGCTCTTCGTGCAGATATAGTGAAGCAGAAAATGGAGGGTGTTCTTGGTACTATTGAAGTTGAACTAGACGGTCGTTTTAGAAGCATTAGAACTCAAGAAACTAACTTAGGTAATGTAAACACAACCTATTGAAACTTAAAAGCGTCTCTGTGATGACTGATCATAAGGCATTCTTTAGTTTAGTGTTTAGTAAACGTGAACTGACTTTACTAATCGTGGATAATAAAACAACTTGACTTCTTGATGGGTTTTTTCAGGGAATTTTATTGCAGATATAACTCGTAATGTCACTCAGGTGGACGTTAGTATAATAAACTCTGGTACTCTGAGATCTGACACCATACATCCTCCTGGTGAATTTAAAATGAAGGTACAAAGTTCTCCTAGTATTTGAAGCAATGTTATCTGTTTCACACTCCACCCTTTTCGTTTGATCCTGACCTTCATTCTAGTTAAGAGTATAAATTGTTTTTCTTTTCAGGATCTAGCAAGTATTCTTCCCATGCCTGACGCAGTAGTTGTTCTCAGTATAACTGGAGCTCAGCTTTTAGTTGCTCTAAATAATGGCGTTAGTCAATGGCCGAAACTTGAAGGCAGGTTTCCTCAGGTAAAACTAATCCTTTTTGAACATCAGTATGCTATTGAATTCAACATTCTCTTGCTTGTAACATATTTTGTACTTATTTTTTACGTCATCACGTCACAACGTCACTTAGGTTTCTGGCGTGATGTTCGCCTTTGATCCAGATATGGAGCCTGGTCAGCGGGTGATTGAGAGCAGCGTAAAAGTTGGCGGAAAGAAACTGGATCTAGAACATGTTAGTTGCGGTCGGATCGTTTCTGTTCCTCGTGTGTCTTAAGCTAGAAAAGCTGTGTCCAGGGCCGCCGAGAGGAATTTCGGGCCCCTGGTCAAAAAATTTTCACGGGCCCCTCTGCCCCATCGTCTTGCCCTCTATAATCACGCACAGAATAACAGTTTGGC